>JAFBJT010020355.1:66618-129568 GCA_016785325.1 Chascanopsetta lugubris | reverse complement strand
CACACACACACACACACACACACACACACACACACACACACACACACAGAATAACAAACCGGGGGCCGGGCTCCACGTGTTGTCTGTGTGTTGACAGACTTGCACTTTTTGGAACTGCTTCATAGTTTCTTGGAGATCGAGGTGCTTTGGGACAGACTGTACTTTTTACTGTGAGGGGGAAGAGAGGGAGCTTTTCAGAATAAAAGCGTGTCATGTGGGGACACACTGCATGGCTCCACATCTGGCTAAACTGCAAGGTGCACACAAATACTAACTGAAATGAAAACAACATGATAGAGCTGCTGCACAGAGTCAGAACACGTTAGTTTGGGATTTTTAATGAGTTTAAAACTAGTATTTGTAGAAATGTGTTTTACATCTACTTCCAGGATTCATGAGCAGAGCTGCAAAGATAGATAGATAGATAGATAGATAGATAGATAGATAGATAGATAGATAGATAGATAGATAGATACTAGAATTTACTTCCTGTTTTATTTTGAAAGCCCTGTTCCTATGTGTGCTCTCCAACTTAACTTCCTGTCCTGCCTGGTGGTTTGCACCTGCTGTGCTGTGACACACCCAAGCCCAATCATCTCAGCCTCCCTCCTCCACTTCCTGTTGTCAGTCAGGTACACACACACACACACACACACACACACACACACACACACACACACACACACACACACACACTCTCACACAGTACTGATACTTCATAGTACTGAGCTGCATTGTACACATTCATAGTACTTATACATGTTCCGGTCCTGACACCAAGCTTCCTGTACGATGTTGACGTCAGTAAGTAAGTGCATTTTTAAAATGGCTGCCCAAGGAATGTCCCCTGAAACTTAGACTGTTGACTGCACAGCACGTGCACAGTATTAATGTTCATACAGTCGTTAGGTGTGTGTGTGTGTGTGTGTGTGTGTGTGTGTGTGTGTGTGTGTGTGTGTGTGTGTGTGTGTGTGTGTGTGACCCTGCTGTGGACAGACGGGTGTAATCTGTGGCTCAGTGTGAAGAAACACAACAGGCTCATGTGAAGGCCGATAATTAGGTCTGTGCCTTTCTTACTTCCTCACATGCACCGAGTTCTACATGCATGAGGTCTTATGTAATTATGAGTAATGTCTCCTTTCCTCTGCGCGCGCACACGCACACGTATACATATACACATTATACCACATATTGGCAAAGGCCACAGGAAATATGTGCTCTCTGCTTTCTCTCTTCACCTGTCATTATCTCTCTCTCTCCACTCAAATGTTGCTCTGCAGAAAGTTGAACTTAAACACACACACCCACACTAACACACTATGCACATGTGTCATTTTCCTCTTTGTGACACAATAAATACTCCTGGGAATTTATTGTTGGTATGCAATATAATTTATTAAAAACAGCAAACCTTCATTAATCATGTTTGTTGAGAGCACTTAACTCTTTTCCCCTCCACTTCTCGCCCTATAAATTATTCTACAGTCTTTGCTGCCATCTTGTGGTCATTTACTGTAGCTGCATACCAGCCATGTGCTTACATTGAGTGTCCACAGGAGGGCAGCAAAGATCCCCAGATTCCAATAAATGACACTGAGGAGAAAAGTTATTGTTTATTTCTAAAGATAATTCTTTTTTTTTTTTTTAAACCCACAAACATGATGATAGATGACGTTTTTAAAGGTGCAGCATGTAGTATTTAGTGACATGCACAAATGTTGTTTCATTAGCGCTATGGGCTTCAATTAAAGGGTATTTCAGCTGCAATGTGCAACTTCACCCCTAGATTTCATCAATGCACCCATTGTGATGTTGAGAGTGGAGAGATAATAACCCAACACCTCCACTCTTTCAGGGAGGTTCCCCCTCCAACCTGAACATGAACCTTTATGCCACCAAGAAGACGGCGGCCGAGGGCATGTTGGACATCGCCCTGTTCCTGGCAAACATCACACACATGAAGACCGTCATCGAGCAGGGGGCTGGATACAGGTGCTGTGTGTGTGTGTGTGTGTAAGTGTGTGTGTGTGTGTGTGTGGTGTTCCATCCACAGGTGTATCAGTGTGTCCTGTCCGGTGTGTGTTCAGGTACTACGCTGCTGTGCTGACCCTCATCTCCTTCTCCCTGGCTCTTCAGATCGTGGCTGGAATCCTCATCGTCATCATCGGTGAGTTTAGCTACGACTGTCAAAGATCTGTCTTCATGTTTATGACCGTTCACATTAACCGACTAATTCACTGACGTCTGTCTTTGTTTGTTTGTTTTAGTGAAGTCACTTTAGATATGAGGGGGAGTTATAGTGTCTCGTCAGTGTGTTGTTGTTATTTGCGCACGCGTGTGTGTGTGTGTGTGTGTGTGTTGCAGGGCGGCGGGACATCACAGAGGAGGCAAACCAGAAGAGTCTGGACAGTCTGAACAACAAGGCCACCATCCTCATCTTCCTCATCTTCATCACCAACATCCTCATCTCTGTCATGGGGATGGAGAGGACGGGCCTGTTTGCCAGGATGCATTTCTGACCCCGATGTAGGGAGTGGTTTAATGTGTACGCACACACACGCACGCACGCACGCACGCACGCACGCACGCAACTTACTGTACTTACACTACTAATGTATCACAGTATGAATTTTGATTGACTTCAGTAGGCATGGACTGGCCTACGGCACCAACTCTGTGTGTGTGTGTGTGTGTGTGTGTGTGTTTCTCTGTGTGTTTTTGTCTCGTGTAATGTGTGTGTGTGTGTGTGTGTGTAGCTCGTTTTGAACTGACCCTCCTCCCCTCTTGTCAGCGCTGTTTAAACTTTCTGAACAATCTGGTCACTGGCATCATCTTCCTCACCTTCATCACCAACATCATTAAGTCGGCCTTCGGTACTCAGCGCAGTTGGCTGCTGGGATGGTTGTTTCAGAGATTCGTCCTGTGACACAGTCACACACACTGTACGTTCCACTCAGGAATACACACACTTTTGCATTATTATATTATATTATTACATATTGGCAATCGTGCCATCTTGTGGTCATTTTTGTAACTGCAGATTCCACTGTCTTTGCTGCCATCTTGTGGTCATTTACTGTAACTACAGATTCCACCATCTTTGCTGCCATCTTGCGGTCATTTTTTGGAACTGCAGATTCCACCGTCCTTGCTGCCATCTTGTGGTCGTTTACTGTAACTACAATTTCCACCGTCTTTGCTGCCATCTTGTGGCCGTTTACTGTAACTACAATTTCCACCGTCTTTGCTGCCATCTTGTGGTCGTTTACTGTAACTGCAGACACCACCGTCTCTGCTGCCATCTTGTGGTCATTTTTTGTAACTACAGATTGAGTAGTTTTTGCTGCCATCTTGTGGTTGTTTACTGCAACTACAGATTCCACCATCTTTGCTGCCATCTTGTGGTTGTTTACTGTAACTACGGATTCCACTGTCTTTGCTGCCATCTTGTGGTCGTTTACTCTAACTACAGATTCCACCATCTTTGCTGCAATGTTGTGGTCGTTTCCTGTAACTACAGATTCTACTGTCTTTGCTGCCATCTTGTTGTCATTTTTTGTAACCGCAGATTCCACCGTCTTTGCTGCCATCTTGTGGTAGTTTACTGTAACTACAATTTCCACCGTCTTTGCTGCCATCTTGTGGTCGTTTACTGTAACTACAATTTCCACCGTCTTTGCTGCCATCTTGTGGTCGTTTACTGTAACTACAATTTCCACCGTCTTTGCTGCCATCTTGTGGTCGTTTACTGTAACTACAATTTCCACCGTCTTTGCTGCCATCTTGTGGTCGTTTACTGTAACTACAATTTCCACCGTCTTTGCTGCCATCTTGTGGTCGTTTACTGTAACTACAATTTCCACCGTCTTTGCTGCCATCTTGTGGTCGTTTACTGTAACTACAATTTCCACCGTCTTTGCTGCCATCTTGTGGTCGTTTACTGTAACTACAATTTCCACCGTCTTTGCTGCCATCTTGTGGTCGTTTACTGTAACTACAATTTCCACCGTCTTTGCTGCCATCTTGTGGTCGTTTACTGTAACTACAATTTCCACCGTCTTTGCTGCCATCTTGTGGTCGTTTACTGTAACTACAATTTCCACCGTCTTTGCTGCCATCTTGTGGTCGTTTACTGTAACTACAATTTCCACCGTCTTTGCTGCCATCTTGTGGTCGTTTACTGTAACTACAATTTCCACCGTCTTTGCTGCCATCTTGTGGTCGTTTACTGTAACTACAATTTCCACCGTCTTTGCTGCCATCTTGTGGTCGTTTACTGTAACTACAATTTCCACCGTCTTTGCTGCCATCTTGTGGTCGTTTACTGTAACTACAATTTCCACCGTCTTTGCTGCCATCTTGTGGTCGTTTACTGTAACTACAATTTCCACCGTCTTTGCTGCCATCTTGTGGTCGTTTACTGTAACTACAATTTCCACCGTCTTTGCTGCCATCTTGTGGTCGTTTACTGTAACTACAATTTCCACCGTCTTTGCTGCCATCTTGTGGTCGTTTACTGTAACTACAATTTCCACCGTCTTTGCTGCCATCTTGTGGTCGTTTACTGTAACTACAATTTCCACCGTCTTTGCTGCCATCTTGTGGTCGTTTACTGTAACTACAATTTCCACCGTCTTTGCTGCCATCTTGTGGTCGTTTACTGTAACTACAATTTCCACCGTCTTTGCTGCCATCTTGTGGTCGTTTACTGTAACTACAATTTCCACCGGCCTCCTCGGCCCTGTGCAAACGTAGTATTGATTTTTAAGACCTTCACTTGACATTTTCCTTTAGGCCTGTTATAATTACCATGCTGATCTCTGAAGGCTTCTGTGGCTCCGGCGTAAACACACTAAATTGTTTAGGGACAATTTGGTTAATAAGACAATGTCGTTGATTTGTAATTTCATCAATGAAATGACTCTCCGTCAGAGAAATGTTGAAAAGCAGGGTTTTGCTCATTAGTGCAACAAGCCAAACTATTATTTTTCTGCACTTTATGTTTGAAAATAGTGTTTCACATTATCTTTAAAACTACAGTGCATTGTGGGTAAGTTGTTTTGGAGAAAGGTTTTTTAATTTGCTGGGAGAAATGAGCATGAAAAGAAACTAAAAGCAGATGGATCATTCTGTTCATGCCTGCAGAGTGGAAGCAGAGTGGTAGATGTCAGAAAATGACTCAAACCAAAATAGAACTTTGATGACCTGAAATTTAAACTCATTGTACTTCTTTCCCCCTGAGTGTCCTTACTCTGTCTCACAGCTTTGAAGGTCACGTTAGATAAGACTTTAAGACATTTCTGTGAAAAGTTAAATTCAGTTAAAAAGTTAAAAGTCTATTCAGACTTGCGCTGAAGACTTCAGGGGGATTAAATAAAAAAAAGTGCTTCATTATAATGAACACATTAATTATTGAGGTATGGCCAAATTGCGTCTGATCTACTTTATTCTGTTCATACGTTGAGTCAAAACGAGCGATGTCATAAATTAAAGGGATGTTTCAATGAAAATTTTAGATATAGAGTTCACAAAGAATGCAATGCTCCATGCAATGCAATGCAGAGACTCCAAACTACTGTCCCTTTAAGACCTTATTTTATTGACATTATATTTAGCATCAAACGTTGAGGATGTGCTGAATCTCACTTTCACACAATGGGATGTTTTGTGGAAATTCTTGCACCTTTCCTCCATTGTCATATGCACAAAGGTGTGATGTCACCATATTGTGTCAATTCATCTGTTCCTCACTGCATTATTCACACATCACACTGCAATCATACGGAGAGGTGTGTGTGTGTGTGTGTGTGTGTGTGTGTGAGAGTCACACGGAAGCCGTCACATCCACCACTTTCCTTTCTGAGGCTTCGTCTTCTCCTTAATTACTTCACAAAGAGCTTTGAATGCCGCTTCGGTTCAGGCGCCTGCGAGCGTCGGAAAATGATGGTGGGTGGGTGCGGAGGGGAGGGGAGGGGCTTACACGTACGTTTGACCTCCTGTGATTTTCTCCCAAAGTTCAGGGAGAAGAAGAAATCACGACACTCAGGTTTGTTTTTGTTTGAATTGCCCTGCAGCTCTCAGTCTGGAGTTGTACTTTTCTTTTAAGAACGAAGGAGGAGAAGAATTATGCCCGGTCTTACGAGTCTGCGGAGCGGAATGACGAGGCCTTCATACATATGAACGTCACACATGTGCATGAGCACTACAGGGAGAGCAGCTGCCATTTTGTCAGGCTTTTACACTACGGGAAGATGGAATGCTCTAATCTAGATGGATTGCCTTGTATAATGGAACCAGTTTGTGTTTCATATGTGTGTGTGTGTGTGTGTGTGTGTGTGTGTGTGTGTGTGTGTGTGTGTGTTCCAAGTAGTGGCCTTCTCTGTGGTCATATTGATACACACTCACACCACATGTCCATACGGATGAGCCCCTCGCTGGGCAGAGGAGGAAGCATGCGTGAGTAATAAAGTAGACCTCTGCTACCGATGCTGCAGTTTTTAAAACCTGTCGCTATGGCAACAGGAAAGAGTTCATGTGGTGGCACATAAACGTTTCTTGTTGGTGCTGCTACAGGAGGTTATGGGATTTAATGTTTGTTGTTTGAGAAATGGCCCACTATAACTTTACCCATTGGAACTCAGTTTAACCTTTCGCCACAACAAGTGGAAAAACGGAGAATGAATAAAGGAAGAATAAATGTAAATGTAAAGGAAGAATGTGTAATTCTACAGTCTAAGTCTAACTTTTGACTTATGTGTTTAAAATCCGAAGCGATGAAAACCTTTGAAGTGGAATAATAAGGAACTCCTTTAGATTCTGTTGACTCTATCTTACCTGTACATTTTTTGGGTGTAGTTTAAATTGGTTTTGATGTTGAAACCACTCATGTTAACGCTGTATATTGTAATGGTGTTCTTACCTTTGTCAGGTGCGGAGAGGTTGGGGTCACTGCGTGGTAAAGTGGAGTCTCCGATCTGATTAGGAGGCGCTCTCTGCACACGGGAGAGGAAATACACACTGGTTAGATACAGACACACAGAATTACACTGATCGCAAACACATAAACAAAGGTGACGATGTGAACATATAGAAATAGGTCCAATGGAAAACAGTGGAAATGACGGCGCTGGATGTGTGCAGAAGCGAATGTGACATTAGTAGGAGTGGTGGATCACATCCACCCATAAAACTACATACATGACATGTTTGTTTATTTGACCTCGTTGTTCTAATTACAGTACAAGGTATACGTGTAATCCATGTTTGTAATCATCAATAGCCCATTGGCTGTGAGCAGTGTTTCACTGGTGTCAGGCGGGAATAATTGTTCCCCACATCAATACGACTTCAGACCCTCTGATTTAACAAGAGCTTTTCACTGTGCGCACACACTGTTTCTGTTACAATCTATTTCTCACACCAGACACCAGGGTGTGTGTGTGTGATGCTGTAACCTCCTGCCCTTCAGCCAGAGCACAAACTGCCCCATCATGTTGTTTTTGTTGTTATTGTTGTAACGTCTGCTTGCTGAGCAGCAATGAGAGTTTATACAGCGTGAGCTGCAGCAGCTTTCTACTGTCGACAACTCCAGAGCTAGGAAAGATGTTTCTCCGCCCTGATGGGAGTCATGCGTGGAGATGAAACCTTCAAGTGTGACTTTTGCTTTGTGTCTCAGTAGGTGGGCTGTGTGTGGGGGCAGCCATGGTTCAATCTGACCGTAGGGTCAGAAAGTTGAAAAATCAATACAGATTCATTCTGTGTTGGTCCATATGACACATTCACACATATGTTGTCATATCTTCCTCGTTTAAAGGTGTATTGTGCAAAACTATTTCATTGACATTCACTGTGACATAATAACAGCAATGTTTTTTTGATGAAAGTACAATGATCTGAATCTACGACCTGGAATAAAGCCTTTGTGTGGGCCCTCTCCGGGGAGATTGCTGTGTTGTACCACCATGTATTTACAGTAAAATAGCAGGCAATATAAAAAAAAATGAGTGTGTGTGTGTGTGTGTGTGTGTGTGTGTGTGTGTGTGTGTGTGTTACCTGTGCAGGGTCGAGGGGATTGGGGAAGATGGCACTGACTGGCCTCTCTCTTGGGGATAAACAGGCGTTTTCTCTGGAATGCTTGTGTTTCTCTGCCATTTGGGGTGAACCTGGAAGACACAATGCAAGATGATTAACTGTTAACACACACACACACACACACACACACACATTTACAAGCATGTGCTAGCACATAAGAGACCAAATCACGGTAAGGTGTTCCACAAACACTGGCCACAAATCAGGAGAGGCCAATCTGTGCTTCTCTCTCCCAGACTCCACACACCGTGCTTTCAGCTTCACTAGCTGCACATGATAAATGACCTGCCACACACACACACACACACACACACACACACACACACACACACCTCCTCTCTTACCCCGGCCATCCATAGCTGACTTGAGACGTGTGCAAACCCTCAGAGCAAAAAAACACACACGCACACTTGCAAACACTTGCTCCCACCGTTTTCCACGGCGATTCCCCGTCGGCCAACACGTGGATCTCACTCCGTTAGCGAAGGCGATGGCACGCCATCACGCGAGTGTTAGACACACACCTCTATATGTGGATGGAGCCTGCTTTCTAAGAGTTTGCAGTCCAGTGCCAAAGCCTGAGTGAACGTCATTGTTTGATGGGCTTCATTCTTATGATGCAAATCAGGCGGCAACATGACGAAGTCAAAGAGCAATACTCCAAACAGCTGTTATCGTCTTGTCCTTGCTCTCGAGTTTTCACTTTGCTTTGTCCCGCGCATCTCATCCCATTTCATCCTCTGCTCTTGGCTCATTTCATATTCTCTCTCTTTCTCAGTCTTAAACTTTCCATTCAAGCCTGTCTTTTCATTGCCGTCTCCTCTTTCTTTCCAACTCCTCCCTCGTCCTCCTCCCCCTCAGCTTCACAGACTCCCCCCCCCCCCGAGCGCTTGTCTGACCACGCTGCCCTTGCCAGAGAAATCTCTGTCTGCCTCCTTCGTGTGCCAACCTGCTCTGGACTGAGATGGCGGTTAAAAAGCTGTTTACACTCAAACGCTGGGCGGCCTCACCTCTGGCACTCGACGGGGCTGAGCTGGTGACGTTGGGCGAGGCAGAGTGGTTGGAGCTGAGGCTCGAGGTAGACGGGCTGGGCTGCGGGGGGGAAACATCGACGTAAGACATGGATCTTTGAGGCGTCATCTGCAGTGACTGTGAAGTGCAGCGCAACATGTGAACACGCCCACTTGATAATACATTGATTTATAAAACATTATCCAAACACCATCACTACAATTCACTTAGCAGACGCTTTTAATACAATATGAGGGTAAAGTCTACGATAACATCAGGCGCATTTACTTTACAAAAGCTATAATGAGATAGATATATATTATCATCACTTCTTTTCTATGATTAATTTCTGTTTCAATATTAAACTTTACATCTCACCTTCCTGTCAGCTTTTGAAAGAACATCAATTATGAAAGTAAATATTAGCGGAATAGACGTTAATGGTTTTACGATGTCTATAAACTCATTCCGTCTCCTCACCCAGCTCCTGGTACAATGGCATGTCATGTGAACATTGGGGTATAGTTGGATCATTTTGAGTATATTTCAAAGGAAAACCACTACAATCATGTAAAACACACAGTGGAGGTTGTGTAACCAGTGAACAGGTGCAGTGGTGGTTGTTTCATGGCACTTTAAATGCACTTTGTAGATTGAAACACTCACACTGATAATACAGCTCCCAGCAAATTGTACTTGATGTATAGAATAAAAGCTGCGATGATCAAATACAGTGTGGTAATCTCGTCAGTCACATCCTCTCACGATCCTCTCCGCCTGCTGTAATTCCAGCTCCACCAGGTGCAGGAGGAGCGGGCCTGCCAGGAGTTGTCAGCAGCTTTCTGAATTGGCCAAATCCAGTTTAGATTACTGCCCAACTCCAGCCGGCTCCCTGGACGCAGCGCACAAAGACTCGTGTCCTTATTTGATATAATCACGACAATTTGCCTGGGCCAGACTGAGCTGCAAACACAGGGCGGGGGAAGATGGGGAGAGGAACGGGGCCAGAGGAAGAGGGGGAATGAGGCCAGGGCAGAGTGGACCGAGGGCGGATTAAAAAGTATTTTAAGTGAAATCAGCAGGGAGGAGGAGGGCAAACGCTGGGATGTGGACTCAATCTGCTACCTTCAGAGCTTTTGTTTGGGTGTGGGGCCGAGGGGGCTGCTGCATCCAGACGACTACATTTTGATGGAGAAAAGCTCCCTCTCTACTTCCACAACGCTCCAGACTTTGGAAGAGACAAACGTATCTGTTTTGGTTTGGAAAATCTGAGGCAGCAGTTTGGTTGTGTCCACATTGAAACTCTGAAAACAGTATTTTGATAAAATTATTGTTGAGTTTGGGTCCTTTCGTCCACATTAAACTTTTTTCCTTTTGTAACTGGGTCCCATGGTGAAAACTTGAGACGAGCTACATTGCCACCTACTGACCGGGCATATGTACTACGGCCTTTTGACTCGGGGTTTTGCTCTTAGTGGACGAAGATTTTCTTTTTTTAAAGAAACATGAAGATGCAAAAAACTAGTTCTCTCCACCCCCTACATTCTCTGCACCACGGAAAGGACACAACTGTTTCCATAACCTGATTTACCATCGTGGACATGAGTCATCAGGGCTTAAAACTGATTTACTCATAAAGACTGAAGCTGTTGTAGTTGTACTCTGGAGTGAGACATTACCTGCATGTTGAAGACTTCATCCGAGCTCTCCGACTGTCCTGTGATGTTGCTGACTTCATTGGACGCTTGCGATGACAGCGAGGATGAGGAGTAGCGGTTCACTGCCGGGTAGCTGAGGAGACTAAAGGTGAAAGAAGGACACGGGGAGAAGGCTGTGATGGAGTCTGGTTAAAATACAGACAGCTTATCGTGTATCTCTGAGAGGTTCCACTCACCAAAGGAAAGGCCAACGGAAACGTCAGGGGAGGAGGCGGGAGCAAACAGGGGAGACAAACGCAGGGAAAATGTCAGATTAGAGAGAGATAGTGGATTTGGCAATCAGGGCATTTCATTAAGTATTTGTCTGGTAAAAGGTCAAAGTACAAAAGAAAGGTTAGAGCGCAAACACAATGTGGGCTTTTCTGGAAAGGAAGGTTAAAGCCGACGACTGTAACCTGGTTTTGTGCTGGCAAACAAAAAAACTCCAGAATGAAAACCCAATAAGCACAACAGAAATGTCACTTGGAGATTGAGGTGATGTGTGTGTGTGTGTGCATTCTATCCGTGTGGCCGCGGCCCCTGGGATCAGAGCGGGGAGGCAGAATGTCGCAGGTAGACAGAGTGGTGGGGTCAGTGAGCACATCACAACACACACACACACACACACACACACACACACACACAGTCTGCCTGCAGGCCTGACAGAAGTCACACAGACATTTCCCCATGGGTGCCAGCCAGCTGCCCCCAACCTAGTGTACGCCCAGATGGAGCCACGCTCTTAAAGAACGGCACGGGTGAAAGGGGGGGGGGGGGGGGGGGCGCGAAGGCGAAGTGTGGTGTCTGAGGTGGGAAAAAAAAAGTGCTGAGGTGACGACCGATGTCGGCGGTGAAGGGCGGCACACCGAGAAAACAAAGAGTGGTCAGATACTGTAAAGGAAAATATATCCTGAGCCTGAAGTACAGGCGCTAAAAAAGCTTTGGATGCTTTTTAAAATCAAATATCTAAATACTCTTTCACCTGTAGGAGTACATGTAGTTATTTTAATCAGAATTCAAATGGTCTTCAATTTGTCCATTTCAGGCAACAATAAAACCACAGTGGTTCCTCCTTAGGGAGGGATTGCTCCTAATGTAGATAGTCATGATTATACACTCATAGAAAACAACAACAATATAATTACCCTGCATTTATTTCTGTCATAAATGAAAGAATAGCAAAGAAACATAGAAAAGAAAATGAGGACAAATAAATGAATACCTGCGCCTGACGATCCCTCTCCCACCGTCTGGGCTGATGATGTTGGGCACCGAGTTCCTGCAGGGTCTCGGGCTTCCGTTGGTGAAGTGCACCGGACTGGCGCCGACGTAAGCCGGGAACTCCTGCGGTTTGAAATTGCGAGAGGAGAAACGCTTATTCATGGCGGTGTGAGGTATGTGCGTAAAATATACATGAATGCAGATGAGGTGGAGGGAGTGTAATGAGCGGTGGCCTCATCCTCGGAGGACTGAACGGGTCATTCACTCCCGAGTCTAAACGCACCGCTTGGTGTCTGTCAGCACAGCGTGATTCCATAAAATACCCCGGTTAATGATTTCAGCAAAAAATGGTTCAAGTGGAGACGTTTTAATCTTCTTTATGCATGATTTATCACCATCAACTCAAACTACTGCTTAATTAGAGCGTGGATATCTCTTAGGTTTAAAGGAGACGTATCAAGCCCACATTTGGGTTCATTATTTTACATTACATGGAACTTGTTCAACACACCAGAGGAGAGACGAGCCGAAGAAGTATCTCCTTTGAAAATGTCAAGATGCGGCAGGTGTCACTGTGTCTTCCTCTCACCTGTATGCCCAGACTGGACTTCATCAGGTGAAACTGGTCCACCAGCTTCTTGTGCAGAGGTCTCATGTCCTGAGGGACGACCTTCTCGTGCACAGCCAGACCGTACTCCAGGATATGGGCCTGTCAGAGGAACATTCATCACAATCTGCAGAGGTGTGTTGAGGTGATGTGTATCTGCTCAGACGGACCAGGTCAGAATAAACATGGTGTGTCCCGCCTGTAAACTACAATCTCTCACTTCACGTTTCGAGGATGGACACAGTGACAGAGAGAAAATATCTGTAAATCATCTCATTATCTGATCTATGTATTAGAGCTGAAATATGAAGTGGAAGTTCCCCATTTATTGGATAAATGATGCCAATAATATAATGGTAATTGATGTTTTTATTATTGTACTCTATATAATTACATTTACATCAAAATATTCACTTGTTATCACTCGAGTGGGAAGTGCCCATCTGCTGGCCATTACAGAGAATATATTCATCTATGTTAATCCCATTTATACTGGTGAACACTCTTTACCCTGATTCATTTTTACCCCCTTCTTAATATTCAGTGCTAAACTAAATTACATTATTAATAGCGCTGTAGAATAAATAAAAACAGCTCAAGGTTCTCTCAGTCATTAGTCGCGCAGGATTCAACAACATCGTTAAGTCTTCATCTGCAGACGGAGTAAATATCACCGTGACCTTGCGCTGGGTGCGCTGTGTCACAAGCTTCCAAGGACACATTTGTATTTCTATTCCCGGGACAGAGGACAAACTCGTAACATGATTGCTTATTACGTATACAGAATATACATGTGTGTAAAATCTCGGATTCCCGACCTGTTCGAACATGAGCTCCCTCAAACGCCCGATCTTCTCTCCATCCTCAGGGTGATTCATGATGTAGTCCTTCACGAAAAAGGCCTGCGTGGAGACAAAATGCAGAGCATGTGTTATGCTCACACCGGGAGCTGAGGCAGCCACGCGCTCTGCAGTGCAGTGATACCTGAATCCCAATGGGCTGACAGAGCGAATTAGCATCCATAGGTTTTTTTGTTATTGTTGTTTCCGTTAAATCCATGAAAAAAACACACAAAAACAAGCTGACAAGCAAACACAGCAAAGTACCATCCACACTGAATGGCATCTCAATGGCATATTAATGTGAAGTTCCGGGGCCGGAATGGAGCTGCAAAAGATGCTAAAAATAGACAAACTCTGAGCCAAGCGCACGTTAGAGGAATTAAACGGCTGCACTTTGATTCAGAAGGCAATTTGGCCTCAGACTTTCAAGGTGTGTTTCATGTTCATTCCTGTCTTTGCTGCCTGTTACAGATCACGCCTCTTCAAAATTGCAATGCTTCTTGATTACCGGATCTTCCCAGACAAATACACACATGCACACGCACACGCACACACAAACACACACACACACACATACAAAACTAACTCCAAAGAGAAGATCAGGATAACGCCCGGTCCCGGCGCCATAAACACCTGTGATGTGTCTGCAGGATTAGGTTAAAACCGTTCCAGTCTTCATCAGAGAATGCAAAGAGGCAAGACAACGAGCCGCCGACAGAGCCCAGCAAAGCATTACATTATCAAATCTGCCACTGTGGGAAACGAGAGGGGAAGTGGGATGGGGAACAATCAGTGGAATTTCTCTCCTCGGGTCACAGCTGACTATCTCTAAAGAGACAGAGCTCAATGATGGTTAGGGAGGAAAAGATACAGCTTCAGTTGGAAACGGACACAAACAAACATGGAGAGATTCTCATCGATGAATGTGTTGAACTCAATGACTCAAAGAGAGGAGGGAAGTTATTATTCAAGGCACAACCTTCATTAAACAGCAGATTACCTTGTGATATCATGTTCCTCTTTTAATAACCGAGCTGCCATCGTCGCAGCACTGGTGTGCAAATGTTACTTTATATCGTTAGAAAGGAAGGAAGAATGTAGGCAAGACAGGGGGGAGGGAGGAAAGGAGGAAAGGAAGAAAAGAAGGAGGTTAGAAACAAGGATGTGAGGAGGGAGGAGAGCGACTGGATGGATGGATGTTACCCTGAAGTATCCGCCATGAATCAGCACAGGTCAAAAGTGCACACTATCACAAAGGGGCAGGTTTGGAAGCAGCTCTGCCTCCATAAATACAAGTGAAAATACAAACGCAAAAATGCAACGGGGAGGCGAGGCAGCGCTTAAGAGAAGTGCTGCGTATCAGCAGGAAAAATTCCATCCAAGGACCTCCGGAAAAGCCAGCGAAAATAATCAATAATCTTCAATGAGTGATGGAAATTTTCTGGTGTGGCTGCAGGGGAGTGGGACCTCACCATGGAGTGGCTCAGTTAATCATTAGAAAAGTCCAATTAGAGATGGAATGCTGAGGGGAGGGAGGAGGGACGATGGGGGGGGGGGGATAAATCAGACGGCATCTCCCCTCGAGGGTCTCGAATCAAACTTGAGCAATAAATCTGAATATTAACAACCGCAATTTCTCCTTCATTTGTTGCCAAGCAAACCTCCACAGCTGTCAATCGGCATTAAGCTGAGAAATTAATAGATTTACGGAGGCGCGTTGCAGCGGGGGGCCGCGGCTGCACGCGATATTCTGCAGCCAGACAAAACAGCGGCCATTCGGTGGAAATGGTTGCGTCTGTGTCGACCGAATGAAAAACTATGTCATTTGCTATTGTGTGCGATATGAAATTACAATTTAGGAACAGTTGGCTGAAGCTGGTTGGTCAATCTCTGGCCACTTAAATGCGCGGTAATGACACTGGCGATGTCCATAAGAGTAGAGCGCGGTGGTGTGGCTGTAATGGAGGCTGGAAATGATTCCATACTCATCCATTTGAACAAAATAATGGTGGTGATGCCAGAAAGCAATCGAGCTTTGTGGCTTTATCAAGTATCCTACAAACCCTAATGGGCTACTTCTATATGGAGGCACGCTCTCCTGCTCAAACCCAATAAACACTCACATGCATCACACAACCCCACACAAGCATGAGCACTACCCCCCCCCCCCCCCCCCCCCCCCCCCCCCCCCCCCCCCCCCCCCAATAAACACTCACATGCATCACACAACCCCACACAAGCATGAGCACTACCCCCCCCCCCACCCACACACACACACCCCCACACATACACACTCCCGGTGGAACAGGGTGGTTGCTATGCGACAAAGAGCTCGTCGCCGGGTCCACTCAGTCTGTTATGAGTAAAAACCATTGTCGAGAGTAGATCTTTAGTCTTTTTCTTCAATTGTGCTCCTCCTGGTTTAGAAACTGCTCAGCACTGTTGCCCTGCAATTGTCTCCCATCAGGGAGCTGGCGCAGTGGAGAGAGTGGCCATATTTGGATGCTGCCTCTACAATGTACAATGGACACACCAGTGGGAGAACACTCCTTTGCATTCGTTCGGCCATTATTAAGCATCCAAGATGTTAAACCCCTTCCTCCGTCCGCCATTTTTCTCCACATCCGTCCATGCCTCCGTTACCATGCGTCTCATGTCCCCGCTTCCTACTCAATACTCATCTATCCGTCCGCTCAAACCTTCACTCAACCATTCATGCGTCCGTCCATCCATCCATCTATTCATCCGCTCCACCTGCCGTAAAACGCTCCGTGTCCATACCCCTCCCCGCTAAAACTCACCTTCATGCGTCATTAGACAATCCATATGTCATCGCTCCTCACGCCTGCCTCCGGTCTCTAAGGAAAAAACAATCTCATTCCCCACAGATCTATCCATACCTCTTGGTAGCGGGCCAGCCCCCCGTTGACAGCGGCGTCGATGACCCCGTTGAGGCACATGGTGAGGGGGTTGATGTTCTGCATCTGCCGGCTCTGACACTGGGTGATCAATGTGCGCAACTGCAGATTCTTGTTCTCAATCACCTCGATGGCGTTCTCCAGCGGGCTCACCTCCACCTAGGAGCGGATTCAAAGCAAGAAAAGAAGAATATCAAAGGATGACATTCCTTAGAGATATAAGAAGACATCTTGAGTATAATAGAGAAAAGAAAATAACCATGATAAGGGCCTCAGTTTGGGTTTGTGTGCTACAAACATAGACAGGAAAGCCTCCTTTGAAAAGTATGGTGTTTGCAATAAACGGCACAGAGGGGTGGACTGATAAGAAGTTTTGGAAGTGCCATCATGGCTCCATTTCTTTGACTGTGAAAGTGTTTTGCTAAAGTGCTGGAGGCTCATTTACAGATCAAACCGCATTGTATTAGCTTTTTGCTCTGTTTTGGGTCACCACCACCTCTCAATGGAGAACCCTTCCTCTTCACCTTCTACACTTTCTAACATGTTTGACAGCAGGTTCCAAATGTTCTCTCCTTCCACCTGCTGTGGGCGGCTGGACCAGTTGCATCTGACATCTTGAATGAAGTTTTCAAAGCACCACTTGTTTCCTAATATGAGCTTAAGATCAGGACGTCACATATTAGATTCATGGACACATTGCTTGAATCTCCCTTTAGGGCCTCCATGTTGAATTGGAACTGATTAAAAAGGCAAAGTATATGTATAAAACATGTTAGTTCATGTATGAAACAGTAGCAACTTTTGCGAAAGATTACATCTCTTTTATAGCAAAATGCCCAAATATTGCATGTTAGTGTCATGAATTAAAATGAGAGCAAACTTTAAGTCTCTTATTCAGTGTTTAAGCTCTTGCTTAAGACGATGCCTGACGATGAATCGAAAACAACAAACGTGCAGAATAAAAGAACAATGAATAAAAGACATAGTGGGATGATCATGTTAAGTTGATCTCAACCAGTGACTCAATGCACACATATATGAGCTATTGTCAATATAAAAATAATGATTGCAGCAGCCTCCGGTGTAAGACGTGCTCTGTATTACTGCACACACACATACACATGATTAGAATGTGGTCACATTGCAGTTGCAGACAAAAACAATCTCCCTCTTCTCTTTTTCTTCTTCAGTCTCCCACAAAGCCTAATCCTCTTACTAATAGAGCTTTTGCCAGGTTTGTATTTTATACGCCATTGCACTGCACAGCCATCGCAAAGTAACACGGGTTCACAAACCACAATTACACACAGCACGCCGCGGCAGCTCGGCACTGAAGAATACGCGCTTAGACAAACACAGAAACAGACGCCGTGTCGTGTTTTGCATACGGCGGACAAAACAGCATTTCAAATCCTCCCACTCCTCGGAGATGTGAATGAGGAGATCAGAGACGAAAAGCCTGGTAAGGGGATTTACACAGAAGACACGGTGTCGGAATGGACTCAAATTTGACAGCGATTCCAAACAGAAAGAGTTTGAAAAAGGGAAACAACAAATAAAACTGGTTGCACAAGCAATGACATTTAGCCTCAATGTCCAAGGCTGAAGATCAAATGTGTCCACTCGTATAAAACTCGTGACATTGTCCATTACTGTTGCTAAGTGAAATGACCTGGATCGATACCAAGGTATCGGCCATGTCCGCGCTCTATAGAAACAGTATTAGGGTCTAATCCTCCGTGTGGCTGCGGTTATGTCTTTGCGGGCGTTTCATCACTCACCAGTTCCCTCTTGTCCACCTCGAACCAGCGCGAGATGCCCGGGAGGCTCTGCACCAGCGTCAGCGTCGTCCTCTCCACCCACAGGCTCTGCAAGAACATGGCAAACACTCAGCCCATTACTTTAATCCACAGCTACTTATGCCCCACGCACATCTGCACTTTGTCTCCTGGAGACAATTTAATTACCACAATTTGAGGGAAAAGCCGGTAGCCGATTGCACCTTCTGCCAAATGCCCACTTCTAGGTTTGGGTCAGATGCCATGTCTTATATCCCATATCATCATTCATGTTCCAGCACTTACCCCGTCAGCAAACGTGCTCGTCGATACGCCAGCATTCCACAAGGTCGATCTGACAGCATGTTAACGATGGAAATTGTAGCATTTGCTGCAGAACCGTTACCATTAGAGCGGCAGCGCGATGCGACCACCGACGGGACGGTGCATTTGGATGGCTGAAGGCGCATGAAGGAGCTTTCAGCATCACTTTCAGCGCAGCTGAATAATCCTGCCTCCTCCATGTTAGCAGACCCAAGTTCGATGTCACAGTTGATGTCCGATAGTTTCTGCACCGACTGCACGCGGATACCACACGTATACGAGTGTTATTCTGGCTCGTGTCAGGAAACAAACGGAGAATACAACTTGATGTTTCCGGCTGAGCTCTCGCCACAGGTGACTGAAGATCAGGGTGCTGATACAGGTCAGGCTAATTGACGTTTAAGATGCAGTGTCTTGCTCAAGGACACTCAAGTGGGGGCAGATAAGAGCTGACACCCCGCATCGATTCGCCGTCCTCAGGTTGAAGTGGAGGCTTTCGTGTCACTACCACGGCCTTGGTGCCCTTTATTGATTTTGGGGCAGGTTAAGGCCAAGAGGGGCATCTGAACACCACTTGTGTTACACTTTGGAGATCAGGAAGTTTGGAGCCTGCTGAAGACTTTGGAAACAGATCACATAGTCAGCGGCGGTAGCGTGCTCTTGTTATAATGCAGAGGTTCTCCACATATATTACTCCGACATGAGAAATCAGGTCTCGATGGAAATGTGATATCATGATTAAATTCAACCAAATAGCCTTGATGGAAGCGAGATAACAGGGCGCCGTGGAGCATGTCTGTATGTGTGTGTTAATGCTGAATATTTATGAGCCTAATATCGGGGTCTCTGAGGTGTATATGTGTTTTTGTGCAGCGCTCCCACTTTTTGAGCATAATTAGCAATGGCGGAGTCACCATGAATAAAACATTTGCGACAGGCAGACTAATACCTGGGTGCAGGTTCAAACTGTCGCCGGCGACACGGGCTGAGGATCGATGGGGACGGCGGAGAGAGGGAAGCAAATGAAGCTGGTTCACATCCGTTTGCAGAGCAGGGCAAAATACCATCACAAATGTACAATTCAGACTTCTGAAAATACTTCATAGCCCGACGATTCCCGGCGACTCTACGAGCAGCGCGTAGGACACGGGTTCATTTTCAGAGGCTTATTTTCATATCACAATAAAACGTGGAGTGAGAAATCCGACGGAGGGAGGGAAACGTTGTGTGACGTTTGCTTGTGCTTCGTGTGGCAGCGCACATCCATTTGTATTTCTGATGAACTTTCCCCGCGTCTGCCCGTCTCCGTACCTTGAACTCGTTCTCCTTGTCTTTGGTGCCCTTGTGGAAGGGCCGGTCGTATCTGAACCTCCAGATGTGATTGAACTTGTAGAAGCTTTTGATGTTGTCGGGCACGCCGTCTCTCTGCAGCACATCCTGGCTCTCCGGGATGGGAGTGACAGCGTAGATCTGAAGATCTGGAAGGCGCCGGAAGTCAAGGAAAGAGTCGCCGAGAGGAAGACAAGGAATGGCACTCGAGAGCCAGATGGACTATCGACAAGCAATTCTTCAGTGACCTGAGAGGAATGTCGGCAACTTGAGAGACACAATTACACACAGAGGACACGCAGACAGGTTTGCGGGATAGGTCAAGTGTGTCGGCGTTAACGATGAAAGATGTTGAGGAATCCTACCTGGGGCTCAGGATGTATGAAGCTTGACATTTTGACATGGTAAATAAATAAATCCCTGCAGCTCTGGATTGTGGTTTGAGCCTCCTACATCATCCGCTTATGGTCCCAAATCCAACTCGTCATCAAACTAGAGCGGAAGACGTTCTATTCACAATCTTGTTCCATGTTTTAAAATGTACTTTTTAACTTCCTCAAACACAGACCGAATGACCGGGCCGCTGCTGCACTAATAATAACAGCAAAGTAACTTTTGGTCCGTGGTGAGCAGCCTCTGCACCCGCTGGAGCAACTTCAGCAGAAAGTGAGGGGAGCTAACGTACATTCATATGCATGAGTGCTCCTGACGAGGATATACAGATGGCTGAGCCGTCGGAGGCAGACGAGCTTCATGAAAGAATAACACGGCGGAGTGCTAATTTATTCAGACAATCACCGGAGTACACAGAGGCAGCGCGTCACAAGCACACCTAAGAATAATATGAGGAGGACAAACAGAGCAGCTTAAACATGCTTCTGTCTGCGCCGTCTGTCTCTTTTAATGATGCTCGCTCGCCTCTCTGCCTCCGAACAGGCCAACACTTGTCCCATACATTACTGTGTGAATAATTACCAAATGATGTGACGGCTGCAGCCGCGCCGTCCGTGTGAGGCACCGAGTTGATTTATGCGCAATGTGATGCCTCACCTCGACACTTATTGCGCATGGAGAGCGAAAAAGAGAGACAGCCGTGTCCCTCATTAGCTGTTTTATTTATGGCAGACTAACGGGATTTATTTTAAATCTGTTGTTTTTACTTCCGTATCCATCAAATGGCTAAATATGTTGTCTAGAGCCGTATGATTTACATCAGTGTGCCAACGCAGAAACTTCCTTCCTCCCCCCTCCATCTTCCTCCCTCTCCATTATTCAACAGAAATATTATTGTTTATTTTCTTTCAGGTTTCAAAAAATATATAGGTTGCAATAGCGTTCTTGACCTTGGGGGCAGCCTGTTTGCAGCCAGCCAGATGAAATCCAGGTCAGAGAGCTCCTGCCTGTATTGGCCGCGGTCGGTGAAGCTCATGGTAATAAGCGCATCGGAATAAATGAGGCAGCTCACGTGAACATTTTTGATCAATTTAGAGCCCCTCTCATCTGGATTAGAGCGAGCTAGCGAGAGCGCGGCGCTCAGAGAGGGTCAATCAGCGCGTGTTTGCGTGGATTCCTTTAAATGGGCCGTTTGATAATGACAAGAAAGAGGTTGTGAGAGGCATGGCGTGCGTTACGAAGCCTCATTACGGGATGCATTGTGCATGTGATCACAGAGCACACAGAGTGTGCAAGTATCTGTGTTGCTCCCCCTCACATTTGCCTGCTCAGGATGGATGACCATGCGCATGTGCATTTGTGCATGCGCGTGTGGTTTCTATAGGGATACACTGAGCGTCCGCCTGGTAGATGGTCTGGTCCGGCTGGTTGACGTGCTGCATGGCGATGGCGTGAGGGAACTCGTTGAGCATCCGCTGCTGGAATGCCTCCAGCCTCTCGTAGTCATGGCCGCGGCACACAAACTCCTTATTCTGCAGATGGGAGAGGGAGGAGGAGGATGGGGGAGCATTCACAGCGCATGGTTATGTTGACATCTAGTGGTGGTCTGGTGTAACTGCAAACTCATCTAAAACCAGCGCCAAGGACAGAGGCTGTTACATCATTTAATGGCATTGAAAAAGAGTTGTGAATGTCACCTTACTTGAGGAGTCGTAGGAGGAAAGTTGATTCTTAGATAAAGTCTGCGACAGAGAGTGAGACTGTCTGTCTCCAAGTGTCAGAGAGGGAATACAGAGATTGTTTACCCTTAAGAAGAAAGGGAACTTCTTTCCATAGAAGCCAACTCTGAAGAACTCGGGTTCAAGTCTTTGCTGGTCCATGATCTTGTCATAGAGAGAGGCCTCCATCATCTAGGACACAAAACAAAGACGGCATTGAAGCAGAAATAAGGTTGTGGGGGTGGTTCCAAGAGAGGAGTGGTCCTAACTCTAATCTGATTGGCTTCTGACAGTGCCCCTAGTCAGTCAACATGGAATGATTTAGCCCTTTCACAGTCTTGGCATGTTTGGGGCTTTTTGAATTGTTTACATATTTGAATATATCACATTACAAATGTTTGGTATTTTTTATTCAACATAACATGGATTTCATAAATAGAAAGTTATCTTTTCCACCTGTTAACATTTCAGCATTTCAATATATCGGATGCATAATTACATCCACTTTTATATTTATATGGTAATTGCACAAAAACGTAAAATATGTTTAAAAATCCCAAATGCAGTAGTTACATTTTCAAAAACATGAAGCAGGTGGTCAATGTATGTAGACAGATAAAAACATTATTAATCCTAGACAGGGAAATCATCAGCAGCTCACACACAGTATAAATATGATTCACTTTTTGTCAATAATGTGAAAATACATGTGTAAAATAAAGGTCAATCCTCACCCTCATCTTGCTCAGGTTCCTGTAATCGTAGTCGGACTCATACTGATCCGCCAGTTCTCTGCACAGGATGATGCCGTTCTCCCAACACTAAAGAGATAAACACTTAATAATGAACAGAGAATCATAAGAGCCTCTTGTTTTAGTCATGCTGCTATACTACTTATTCTCCACTGGATGTCACTGCTGAGTCAACAACGTGAGAATTTAAATGCAGCGTTCCCTTCGTGCAGGTACATGCTGCACTCAGCCATCTTGCTAATTAAATGAAATGCTTTCCTTCCCTGCTGCCTGCTAATCCCTGTTCAGCAGAATGGGCAGATGGTGGAGCTCACCGACGTGAGGCACAATTGGACGATGAGTAACGAGGGGAGTGGTTTTAATGATTCTGTGGTGCTGTGCTGCTTCAGCGGGGAAGCTGATTTTCCCCTCTTTTTTTAGGGCGTGTGTGTGTGTGTGTGTGTGTGTGTGTGTGTGTGTGTGTGTGTCTTTGGAGGATATTCCATGATGCCACGTTTCCCTGTGAGTGCAGAACAATGTCACAGGTGCCGTTGTTTCAGTCTCACTGTTCACATCACCTCCCTCCATCATCATCCCCCGAGATATTTCTCTTATGAGCAGGTAAGATATTGTGGGGGATGATACCGATCTCACTTTAATTAACCAGCCACCAGTGATTCATCTGATCAAACTGAGGAGGGAGGGGGTGGAGGGGGGGGGGATGACAATGCCAGGGGGCCTCTGCCACAGTTCATGAGATGTGGAAATTAAACGTCTGACCGCAAGTGACATTTTCATCTGATGTGAGTGGAGTGACGTCATGTCTCCAGTAAACAGAGCAGGGACCTCCACATGAGTCACTGTCTGTCCTGCTGCAGCTGCATGGAGCTACACAGTGTTGTGAATTATTCATTCTACATCATTAGAGAGGCTGTGTACATTTTCAATGCATTACATTAAATGTACATGAATATTTTAAAATGGAAATAATATAAAAGGAGTTACTAACATGCTGCCAGGTTTGATAGCGGAACTAGAACGGTAGAAACAAATCTAAGTCACTAGTCTGGGAAATCATTGATGATTTGAATTTTAAGGGAATTACACATGAGGCTCTCGTGGCAAAACAGAGGAGGAAGCAGTATTGTGATGGAAAGAGTGTGTGTGTGAGTGTGTGTTCCGGCCTCTCACCTTCCCCCTGTCGAAGTTCTGGACGATGGTGAGGTGCAGATACTCTTTCCTCTGCCACTCGCTCTGCATGGGGTAGTTGAGGAACTCTCGGAGCGGCCGGTCAGACCACTCCAGCAACTCGTCATACAGCAACAGGGTGTACGAGGCCTCTGTCATACACAAAAACACATCCTGAGCAGATCCTGGATTGCATTTCTAATCCCACAAATGAAAGAAAGAGATGGTGTGAAACTCGAGCGTGAGCTAACTTGTCTGTACCTGTGTAGTTTTGTGCTTTTAAGTGCAGGTCGTACAGTTTGTGGATGTAGCGGATGTACATCTCCTCTTTGTTCAGCTCAGTTTTGTAGAAGTTCTAGCAGCAGCAGCAGCAGCAGCAGCAGCAGCAGCAGCGGTGTGTGGTGAGAGGATGATTGCGCAATAAGACCAGAGGGAAAAGTTACTACAATTATCGGGTTCAAATATGCAAATGAGAGCAATTTCAAAAGTGTCAGATTATTGTGTGGCAGAGGCTAAATCATATATTTCAAATGCTGATTAGAGGTGACTTCTGATCCATCTGCCTACACACACACACACACACACACACACACACACACACACACACACACACACAGGTGTTCATACAGATGGCTGTGGTTACATAATGAAAAGCCTTGTGGGCAAAACCACTGACAGGAGAGACAGTGGCAATACTGCACATAAACAAAACTGAGTTGATTGAATTGGAATACATTTTAATCAGAGACATTTGTTTGTGTATAATTTGCAACTGAAAATTAATTAAAAATGGAAAATAGCTCGAGTCAGAATGGTAAATAAAGCATTGCTCCAATGATATAGCCACATCTATTGCTCATAAACAATAATAGTAACTTATTTCAACTTTAGTGTTTCAAAATGGCCATAGATACATAGCTACACCTGATGTAAACGTACACTATTCTACAGAGGTATAAACATGCGGGTAACGATACGGTTGGAGGGACAAAGATATATATTCTATATCTTATATTGAATTTCTATTAATAGAAATAGGAAATGAACATATATCTCACACACTGGACCTTTAAAAGAGAGAGATGTTCCTTCTCACCAATAAACTGACAGTGCATCCAATCTTCTTTCCATCCACCTCTCCCAGCTTCATACAGTCCCTGTGTCGGAGGGGTAAGATGTGTAGATGTAACATGGGTAAAAAGGGATAAAGCACCATGTGACTCCGGGCGCACTCTCTCTCTCTCTCTCTCTCTCTCTCTCTCTCTCTCTCTCTCTCTCTCTCACCTGTAGTCCAACAATCTCTCCATTAAGCGAGTGACGGTGGCGATCAGGGAGATGCCGCTCTCCCTCCAGGTCTCCCTCTCAATCTTCTTCAGCAGGCTGGAGGACAAATGGAGACAGACAGGGCGAGACAGAGACATGTGAGGACCCACAGGGAGATGGAGAGGAGTGGATGAGATCAAATGGAGAGGGACGGGCGATCGGGAGGAGGAAGAGAGAGGGAGAAATTACCGAGGAAAGTAAAAGAAGGCCAAGCAAAGAAAAGAACTCCCAGTCACACCAGTGTCACCTATGCTTTCTGGCCGGCCGGCGGGATCCAGCAAAGTCAAACACCCCCCATGATTTTGGAAGTGATCATTATTGTTATTGTTTCTTCCCCCACGTCACACAGACGACACAGAGAACAAAGAGGAGAGCGTCTTACCTAGGGTACGGACCAAACAGAGGAATTCTACTCCAGGCGGGAAGCATAGGCGGAATAAATTAATATTAATACTATTAATGTCAGCACACACAGTCACACAGGTTACTACAGGGGTTAGTGGAGTTAGCGAGAGGAACTGGAAAAACTAATAAATAATAAATAAACTAAGCAAGACGACATTAAAGTAGAAATTCTCAAAGTGTCAGAATTGAATTTGATTTCAGCGTAATCACATGAAATAGCACAGTATAGATTATGTAGAGAAATTAGACTTATATGATATTTACTTATATGGCACTTATATGTTTTCACATGTGTGAAGGTGTGAACATGGAAATGATTGACTATGAAAGATAAAAATAATTACAGTATATGTATACAGACAAATACTTAACGCTATATGATTTACATGTTATATGAAATATAAAGATGAATCTACTGAAGGTTGCATTGCTTTATCCCAGTCATTTCACCTGAGATGTGGATAGAGGGTCTTTTATTATCAAAGACCAAATACATTGCCGACTTATCCATGGAAAGGTGAAATTAGAAAGACAATGTCTGAGGGCCAGTGAATTTCTGGATTTTAAAATACTGTTTCCAGGTGCTAATGTGAAAGTTCAACTATAATATTAAGCTTCTCTGATATAAAACGTACATAAAAATATGAGGAGGCACGGAACAACAAAAATAGCAGGGATATAAACACTCACACACACGCGCACACACATGCGCTGGCAAACACACAGCATGCTCAAGCACAACACACAAGGACAGGATGGACACAGGCTGACTGTGGAGGAGATGACCGTGAAGATGGCGGTGACTCCAACTGAATATCGATCACTTACCTCCTCGTAATTTTTTATTTGACAGCTCAAATCAAGACTTTGAATGAATGCGCTAAGCAGGGATGTTTTAAGAAATGTGTATTTGTTCCCAAGATTTGCAGCCGAGCAGTGAGGATGATTTGGTCGTCCTGAGATTTAATTTTCGGATCGAGGAGCTTCAGCTATTTCCCCAATTGAATCTGTTTGTGAATGCCAGCGGCCCAGTTTGGTATAAACCATTCACTTACACTTCTAATAAAAGAGAAATAAACAAAATAACACCTATTCTGAATGACTGGAGACAGACAGGGTTAAAAGCGCATTTTCAGAACATCCCCCAGCTGCATCCTCTCAGATGAAACAATCCGTTTCAGGAGGAAAACGAGCTGAGACGTTTATCTCACACGGCCAAAACCTAACAAGGTGT
The DNA here is from genome assembly GCA_016785325.1 of Chascanopsetta lugubris. Lineage (NCBI taxonomy): Eukaryota > Metazoa > Chordata > Actinopteri > Pleuronectiformes > Bothidae > Chascanopsetta > Chascanopsetta lugubris. The sequence goes on along the minus strand of JAFBJT010020355.1, from coordinate 102,758 downwards.
GGTGTGGGTCGCACCAGGGTGATCATTACACTCTATGAAGGGCTGCTTTGTCTGCCAGTGGGGCGGTAATGGTGGTCCTGAGCTGGCCTCTGTCCAAGCTCATGTTACTCCGGAGCTCACACACTTCAATCCATTACATCACAGAGATGCAGAGGTGAATCTGAACCCACGGAGGAGCATGAATCTCGCTGGCTCTCTCGGACTCACATGCTGTTGAAGAGCTCCCTGTACGTCTCGTCTCCTTTGCCCTCGGACATCAGGCTGTCCAGTTTGTCGATCAGCTTGGCCTCCACCTAGGAGCCGAAGAAAAACGTTTGAAAATCAAAGAGCGATATCTCTGAGAGGACGTGCTCACACCCATTCAGCAGGAACGACTCAGCGCCACATCCGCTCAAAGGCGGTTATTGTATTGAGGATTTGTAAGAAGAAATGTATCAGAGGAGTCGCAGTAAAGGACAAAGACACCGTGACAGGAATCACTCATTTGATCAGTTCATCCATCCATCCATCGATCTATTTGTCCTTCAACCCTTCTTCCCATATGACCGTCTATCTACCCATCTGTCTCTCTGGCGATCTGGCCATCAATCATTCTGTCAGTCTATCCATCCACCTGTCGGCGCATCTCTCGCCTACCTGTTTGAAATTGCCGCTGCGTCTCTGCTCCCAGTCCATCATGTCGTGGAAGATGGGGATCATGACGTTCCTCAGGTCGGGCTGAGGAACCAGCGTCACCTCCAGGAAGGGGCCGATCATCGCTGGGATGAAGTTCAACTTGTGTTCCCCTTGAGAGGAGAGAAAGCGGTGGAGGTCGAGGCAGAGGTTACGGGCGGAACGTCTTACGTAATTAAAGAGGATCGTTAAAGTCATTACCGTCATATTGTGATCAACCTTCACACAGACAATAATCAAATGGCTTCGTACTGTAACATCTCACTTTAATGTGCTGGCAATTGATTCAAAAACACATTCCAATTGCATAAATCCATCACTGACGCAAAACAGAGGGAAAGCACCCACACAGAGCACAGTGAGGCATTCAGCTTGTTGCCATGACGACTTTTTTTGTATGAAGGAAAGAAATGAGCTCAAGAGGATTTCTTAAACTTCTATCCACTCAAATTAAAATAAATTAATTATTCTTCATTTAATTCATTTAATCAATTTAGATGATTATGCACCGATCACAACATCTGTAGTTTAAAACTATTGCACTAAAATCCTGCATACTGCACCTTTAATTGTTATGGATTTCATTTCTTATATCTATTGTATTTGATTGAACTGCTTTTGGGTCTCTACTGAGTGTATTGTTTATACTCTGTTCTTTTGCTTTTGTTGCTTAATGTCTGTCTTCTTACTGCCTCTATTTATTTGTTGTGAATCAAAGTATTATAAGTATTTTATGAATGAAATCTGATTATTAACAACACAATCAGGAAGCGGTGTGTTGATGTTTAATAAAACCTCTTACCTAAATTCTGCCACATGCTGAAAATCTCACAGCCCATCATCACCCTCATGTCTCCGTACCTGCATGAGAGAACTCCATGGTTAGAAATGTGCTCGCTGCAGGCAAGACCAGCATGTTAAGCTCTCATTATACAGTATAACTCTGTGTGTGTGTGTGTGTGTGTGTGTGTGTGTGTGTGTTAGCAGGTCTGGCATGAGGCAGGAGCAGGTCAGTGTGGCTTGTGTTGGCAAAGGGCTCATTATAACAGACATTCAGAATATATGAGCGTGCATGCATACATGGGGTGTGTGGGGGGGGGGGGGGGTGTGCAGCACATGCACAGCAATATATTTGTAAACAATACTTACTTTTCCAGAATCTTCTTCCTCTTGGAGGGAGAGAAGGACTCGAGCTGAAGACAGGGCTGGTTGATGAATATCACAGACAGATAGAAATACGAGTCCCACACCTGCAGGTGGCGACAAAGATCAATGAAATGGTCATTCACATTTGAAAGTAGCCTTTTTAACAAATTCAGTGTCATGGTAATGAGGATTGGTTTGATAATCTCAAACTGTGATCTATAGATTCTTGATATCAAAGCAGAATGGAAACCATTTCATTGCTGGCTCTTCTTTCTCGTGTCTTCTGTCTATTTTTGTTCTCGGGATCTTGTTTTATTGTCTGACCTCAGACAATAATAATGGTATTATCTCTCTCTTTTATGTGTCTGTGTCTGTGCAGCCCTTTGTTTTGGAGAGAATAACGTTCAGATATAAATTAAAAAGCGAATCTGCTTGTGTGAGTGTGAGTGTGTGTGTGTGTGTGTGTGGATGTGTGTGTGTGTGTGTGTGCAGCTGCAGTGACGTCTGTCACTGCGCAGTCTGTTTTGAGACGCAGAGGCGGTGATCCAGTCTTCTCACACAAAGACACACCCACACACACACACACACACACACACACACACACACACACACACACACACACACACACACACACACACACACAACTCTGCGGCTTACCTTGTAGTCGAACTTGTCATTGAGGAAGTTTTTCCTCAAAGCGTCAGAGAGGTAGAGGACAGTTGTGATGATGACACTGAAAGAGGAAGTGAGCGGGGGGAGGTAAGGGGGGCTGCTGTGTCACCTTGAGGACATTGCATCACCATGAATGGTTGATAATGTTTATCAAACAGCCCCGTTTGAAGAGTAATGCTGCCCCTGACGATCCATTATGAAGAAGGTCATATATTAAAACCAGAGGCAAAGCATTTCTTTTTCCCTCTTTCGCTGCGCTCATGTTGTTAAGCTTCATTTCTCTTCCTGTACAGATATCTTTATAAAGACACATTACTCTCCATTAAATGGTACTTTCCTACTTCAAATACAAGCAGTTTCATTGACCTTTATGTATTTATGTGCCCACTATCATGGAACAGTGCCTTGGATTCCCTCTGCACTGCATCAAAACCTCCTTCAGTGTATTAAGTAGTTTAGTGATAACCTGCCTTCACCTTACAGCTAAAACATTCAAGGGATATAGGCTTGAAATATCGGCATTGAAATGCAATATCACCAACTCTACTGATGTAAACTTAGGTTTAAATGTAAATGAGACAAAAGAAATGAGGGAACTGCTGCGCATAAAGGAAAAATACAAGACCCGATTTAAAAACAGAATCTGATACACCGACTACAGAAAAGCAAAATCACGCACAGCATAAAAAGAGTCACGTGATGTTGTCTAATGTGTCATGCGTGTTCTTACTTGTTGGTGACCAACCGCATGACTGTCCAGTCTTTGGAAAACATTTCCGGTCGTATCAGGATCCTGAAGACCGTGAAGATCTGAAGAAGGAAATCCTGCGACAGACACACAAACACATTGTCAAACCTTTCCACTGCCTCTGTCCATGGTGCTGAAATATTAAGGCTCCATCTCCATCTCGTCCAAATAGGACTCTTTTAGAGAGGTTTGAAATCTGTCTTATCATAGGTTTTGCAAAACATCACTGTTCATGACAGGCTTAGTAAATAACAAACGATTGTGTACTATTTTAATTGAAAAATACCTTAATATTTTGCAACTCACTGAGCTCACATTCCTTATTGGCTGAAAACTACGAATTCATTAACCTTCTCCGTCGCTCTGCTCGTCCTCTTATATTCTGACAGAGCTGAGCTTGCAGTGCTGTGCATATTTGCAATTCTGCATCTGCAAGCATACAGGCGCATGAACCAACATGTCTACAAAGCTGATGAATACACATGCACAGAAACAAGACAGACCCTCAAAGAGAGAAGTGGGGATGGAAATGTTACCTTACAAATATTGGCAACACACAGACATTTACCTTCACCGTGTAGAATGAAAGAGAAAGGAGTTGAATGGGGTAAGCAGGCCTCAGTCTGACAGTGATTGCTCTCGCATCTAAGTCTACAGACTTAGACTACCCTACATCTAGGTCTGAACTCATCTGACCCTGAAGGAGCATTTACTAAAAGTGAAACATGACGGGAATTTGAGTTTTATTAAAATCTACAAAAACGTTTCAAATATTTAAGAAGAAAAGAAAAAGAACATGACCAAACCCGATCTCTGATGAAATATCCTTTCAGAATATTTCTCTGAATCCACATGGAAACATCAACATCCAAGACCAGCCTTAGACTGTGTTCAGTGAATTCAACAGAGGTCACTCTCTTCTATTTCTCACACAGGCACACAGTGCAAGAGCAGGTTGCCTCACGGAGACACATACAGTATAAATAAATATATATAGAGAGAGAGAGGCAGACAGGTGGAGGTGGGGTCTCACCCTCAGGTCGTCTTTGCTGCTGAACGCCTGTAGCAGCTGCTGGTAGTGCCTGTCACTCATCTGTCGCAGCAGCGCCAACAAACACGCCACAAACTCTCCCTGGAAGGAAGGAACACACACACACACACACACACACACAGAAAAGTTTGTTTATCCTCTGGAATGGTAACAAAGTTAACTTTATAAGCAGCAAACCAGAACAAAACTCATTAAGTATTTATGGATCCTGGTGCCGTGATAGTTCAATGTATCCATATAGAATATGTCATAATCAGTCAAACAGTAATAAACTCTAACGAGGTAATAATATCAGACTATGTATCTTCTTCTCATGGAAAGGAGAAAGACGTGATGATACAAATGTGTTCTTTTTATAAATGATGGTCTTGTGTTTCCTCCGTTAGAGATAATGATAATAAAACCTTTGCATGACTGAATCTATGATGTAACCTTTATCAAACTTAATTAGCCTCCACCGGTAACGAGAGAGAAGGGTCGTAGAATGATTTGAACTCTATTTCAACCCTCCACCCTTGCTTGGGTCTCTGCCATCACACGATGATAATGATGATGACGATCTCATCATTATCCACTTCAGCCCCCCCCCCCCCCCCCCCCCCCCCCCCCCCCCCCCCCCCCCCTTGTAAGCCCCCCCCCCCCCCCCCACCCGTGCTGAGCCGTCCTGCTAATCTTAATTATTGTTATTAATGTTAATAATGTTAGTGGAATTATGAACGGCACAGCAGCAGCTCAATTTAAAAATCTATAATTACTTTTGCGCGTTTTGGTAAGTCCCAAAACAATTTACAGCTAGGGGACACACACACACACACACACACACACACATAAAAAAAACACACATACAGTGACATCCTGGAACTGGAGTCTCATGGCGGGCCCAGCAGCTGGCGGCCGGTTGCTAATTTCCAGAATAGTCCTCAGGAGAACTCCGAGCAGGCTCTCCACGATAAGCTCCACCTCCTCAGACACCACAGGCTCCTGCAGGACAAAGACAACACACGCAAGTGAAATGAGAGGATTCACATGCATACACAAAAAGGGATTAAGAGGCTTTTTGGCAAGGGGGGGACGCTTGAAATTCAATTTCTGTCCCAAAATAAACAAATAATGAGACTAATAAACAACTTCATTTGCATTTGCATCCGTGAACCATTATTGCCAGCTGATGTCTCGTTGCCTGGGAGCCAAACTTCGCATGAAGCGGTGGGAGGGAGGACTGAGAGGAAGTTTCAAGGCAACACCTTTACGTCCGACTCCACGTGGAAGACGGAGAAAGGACCGAGCGAAGGTGAAACACAAAGGAGAGAGGGACGGCTCAAGATTCACCGCAATCGAAGGAGAGTGGGGGATAAATGGGTGTGTGTGTTTGTGTGTTTATTGTGTGTGCGCGACCCCCCCCCCCCAGTCTCTACCGCTGCCAAGACAGGCAGGTCTTGGACCGAGCGATAATGAGAAGGAGCCTCAGACTGGCACATGGGCTGCCACTGCTGTCACTTCCCTTTAGATGTGGTGCCACTCTCTCTATGTGTGTGTGTGTGTGTATTTGTGGGTCCCACTGGACACCTTTACCAACTGCTGTCGCTCTAACGGTGCACAGTGCAAGTCAGGCGACCCTGACAACCACACACACACACACACACACACACACACACACACACACACACACAAATCAGACAAACATACGTGCACACCTCAGAAGGCGCTTCAACAACAGAGGCTCTAAATTGATGGGTCTCATTACAGCACTGCGAGGCCGCCAGTGTCCCTGTTACAAAGACTAATTGACCGTATACACACAACAAAACAATCTGTCGTCGCAAAGAAGTGGAGAGGAAATTGCTTTTCGAAAAATTCCTCAAGGTTGGACTTTCTTGAAGGACTGTTTTACTGCTGTTACGCTGGATACGCTTATATCGCAGCTGGAGCACCGTGTCACATGATCTACACGACATGTGAATGATCAGAAGGAGATCAGGCAGAGTGAATATCAATTTTACTTATTTGTTGAAGCTAAATCTTTACTAAAAGTTAAATAGGAAGTTCAACAGGATCCCATTTCTGTGTGCTAAAGATAAACCAGTTCATCACTGAGCTTCAGGGGGCGCTGTTGGGAGGATTTTGTTACTTCATTGACATAGTTTCACAAACTGGCTTGGAGCGATCTAAGCAAGGTTCTATTTATCTTTAAGCTTTTACTCATATTCCTATTGATGATAATAGTAGGAGTAACAACAGATAGACAGTCCTTTGCGATATTTAAAACGAAAAATCAATTAGAATTCGGTTTTCTAGTTTGACTGGATTATGCCAAGAATGCTGACTTTGAGATCACACCTAAACACATCGACACTCAAATCTGTCGGTACCGTGAATCTTAGCGGAGATAATGTTCAGATGTTGTGCCGTGAACTACCAGAAGCCTCAGTCTACAACTCCAGTCTGAAATGGATGTGTGATAGAAATAAAATATGATATTTCCTTTCTTTTCTTACACTGACCCAGTAAAAATCTACAGTGATTCAAGCATCACTGAAACAAATCTCAGAGGTGTTACTGTCAAAAAGAAGATTATCAAGAGGTCCCGGTCACACGGGGAGCGAAGATCAATTTTAGACGTCAAAGAACCAAAGTGGCGACTCCACCGGCGGGTGAACACTCACCGCTGTGCCGTTCTCCTCCTTCTTGATGAGCGACAGCATGCTGGTGAGGATGCGGGCGCACATGACCAGGTCTTTCTGCTCCTGCATGTGAGCCTGGAGGACTCGGAGCACCACAGGCAACAGGATGCACCGTGACTCTGCAACACACACACACACAGTTTCACTTTCCTCAAACACACTTCTGTTTCATTTCTTGTACACAATTAAATATTTGTACATGTAATCCTCCGTGTAACATTGAAAGGGGCAGCATGAGGGGGGGTTATCGTGTTACCTGTCGCCTGTGGGAGGAGAGTGGCAACAAAACACTGACACAGTCATTTGTTTCTTATTAAGAGCGGTTTAATGACATGGAGTCATTTGCACTGTAGGGCACCAATTAGCTTAGGAGTGTTCCTGAATCAGAGCAGGACTGCGTCACAGCACCAATGTAATGTGGACTAATAGTCTGTGTTTACAAGCCGTGAGAGAAAAGAGACAAACTGCCACTGATCTGAATTCATGGCGGATGATGCCCGATATTCTAATCTGTTTGTTGTTGCCTCTGTGCCCTTTATTTGTGCTTTGTGTTGATCATCACTACACGTGTTGTTGAATCATATCAGTATATTCACCAGGCTACATACAGTGTCCTCTCGTTCTTACCTGGGTTAATGTAAAGCTGGCTTTCTACAGTTTTGGCGATGCACTGCAGTTTGACGGCCTCCAGGGGGCAGTCTGCGTGGATAGTGGTGGGCAGGCTGCCCAGCATCTCCCTGACAAACCCGGCCACCTCCCGCACGGTGAAGATCTTCAGCAGCTCACTGTAGACGGCAGGAAACGTCCGCAAGAATACCGCCTGCAAACAGGAAGATAACTTTAAAGGTCCAGTCTGGAAGGTTTGGTAGATCCAACCCGATTCACCTTCAATCCAAACATCCTGACGCAGCTTATTTCAGTGTTTCTCACTTCTCTTTCCATTATGGTGAGGCATGATCTCCAAAACCCGCGAGTGTGAATGATCCAAAGCGGCGCACTAATGGCTTCATAAAGAGGCCAACTTATTACAAAGTGTTTTCTATTATCATAAAGAGCAACCGTGGTTTTGATAACACAACTGTTTCTTGTCAGTCCCTGGGGTGCGCAGTTATTATTGATCAAATGAGCCATGAAAAGAAAACCTGATGGAGGAGTGAACCTGACTGTGAATTACTTTTCCCTAATCCTCAGACAAAACATATGTTCAGGGTTGATAAGGATGAGACGAACACCAAGGAAATAAAGGAGAGCGAATCATGCTGAGGAGCATTAACACACACAGAGGTCTAGACTCGACTGCTGGGAGTATTAACACGGTTCTGAGAGAATAAAGGAAAGGAGATGCGAGTGAGAAAAGAGGAATAAGCGGGAGGAGGAGGAGAAGAGGAATGAGGAAGGATGAGCGATGAGATAAGACAGAGATTCATCCACAGGTAGTGTAGAGGCAGCGTCACAAGTATTTCTCTCGGGGACGATGCTTTAAAAAAACAGAAACACGGCACACACCAGCAGCTGCTGTGTAATTAAAATTATCTTTGCCGTCTTCAGTCTGTTTGTTGGGAACGGGTTTGAAATGAGCGAAGGCGGCCGTCCCGCTGGGCCGACCTCCCACCGGAAAAGGGGGAAAAGCTGCCACTGAAAAATTCCTGTTCAGACTCCAGACCCCACGGCGGCGTGAGATTCAATTACAGCCAATTTCTCACCTCTCACGGCTGCATGTGGCGCACATGTGCCAACAGGCAGGGATTTACACATTCACAGATGCAGAGGAGCGAGGAGCTGAGACTCTCATTGTGCAGGTGGCTGAGGCAGACAGTACCTGTGTTTGTGCCACGGGGCTGATGCCTTTGTTTTCCTGCGACAGGAAGAAGCGGATGGACATGAAGAGCTCGTGGATGCAGACTCTGAACTCCTCCTCGTTCTGGCCCCCGGTGGCCAATGAAAAGAGGCGGCGAGATTGGATGATGTACTTGAAGATGTACTCGCTGGCCTGGAGGACAGAGGGGAACGACCGTTTATCATTTGTGCCGCGTAATGAAAAAGTGAGTCCCCTTCAAATGGAAGAACAGTGTCACGTTGAACTCTGCCCCGGTGTCTTTAATCTACAGATGAAGTTTTACGACTCAATTTCATTTTAATTTCCCTGAAAGCGCTCGTGTTGACATTACGGGGACATTTGCCAACTGTGGCAGTCAAATCATTGTTTGAGGTCATTAATTATTGCAAAGTGTTTGTTCTAAACCAGATATTTCAGTTCTGAGGAAGCAATAGGGGGAAAATAAAACACTTAACAGAGGAGAGCAACAACAACTTTGCGCGCTCACTGACTCAGGATAAGGTGCATAATGTAAAACTTACCAGTCGATCACTTAGAAAGACAAATTCAAATGAGCAAACATTGGAAACTGCAGTTTCATATAATACTATGAATTCATCAAAAGAATCTTGAAATGGTACAAAGATTAAAAAGTTCACTTGTTAAACAGAGGTTTTCTAAGAAGTCGGTCATCTACAACTTTAAACAGAGTCGATTTCTGCAAACCATCATGTGACTCTGCATCGGAGTTGAAAGCGCAGCTGTACACGACCACACACACCTGCTCTCTTCTACCTATTTATTATTTCCTGCATGGCAACATTTGTACTTGTGGGTTGCCATGCAGAAACACACTGTGAATGATAAATGTGGAAACTGCACCACTGCGCGCGGCATCTGCATGAGTCATTAGAATAATGTGATATGCCTTCCCAGCACCAGAGGCACTGTGTTTTACCTTTCTGCTGATTAAAATTGCAGGCGGCGTAATAGACAGAGGAGGCGAATAATGAAAGGAGTTGTGACATATTCACTGCTGATGGGAGATAAATGAGCCCGAGGCGGGGAGGCTGACAGAAGTGTCAAGTTTGTTTGTTTGTGTTTCTGCAAACATCTGTGTTGACTGTGTAATGGTGCGTGCGTGTGTGTGTGTGTGTGTGTGTGTGTGTGTGTGTGTGTGCGTGCTGCCTGATAGTGTGTCTATGGAGATCTGTCCCACTAGGAAATATCTGTCTGTTCTCATACGTCTGGTTCCGAACATCTCACCTTGAGGACCTGCTGTATGTGATCCTGATGCTCTGCGTCGACAATGCGGTCCACGTACCACTTCATCACTTTGATCAGGTCCCTGGAGAGAACACACACACACACACACACACACACACACACACACACACACACACTCAGAATTCACCTCCACCTCTAGCATGTCTTCCCACAGGATTTGAGAAACTATAGATGAGGCAATGCAACTTCTCTAATTGAAACACATTACATCAATTCCTGAGAAACTCCCGCGACTGATTTGCCTCATAAATGTTTCATGAAGGTTTTGAAACTGAAAAAGCGAATTCAAATGTTGTCGTTGGGAATAACCATCGAGCATTTTTTTGGAACAGAGGGTCAATAAATCCTGTCAGATGTTTCGCCGGAGGCATCGGCTAATTCATTCAGCAGAGAGCTGGAGCACCAAGCCTCGCTATTAATGTACGACAGCTCTAAATAATGAGCAACGTGTTGACTGACAGAAACTCTCAGGTCGAGTGGTTTACAGCAGACAGATGCGGCGGCGGCAGCAGCCTGAATATGTGATAAAAAAGTGATCAAATAAACATGGCCACAGCAGCAGCACAGTTTCTCAGCCTGCGACAGGCGAGAGGAGAAAAGCCTGCGAGGTTTAATAATTCACTTTCCCTCAGCCAGGGGGCACTATAACCATTTTATTCACACATCAAATCAGGCCTCTGAGCTGAGCTGAACTGCCTCTCTGCTCTGATGTGGGTTGACCTCTACAAATGCCTGTGATGTGACACTTCGTTATACTACAGCGCTGCAGGATCAAGCTGTCATCTTTCACACACACATGTAAAGGAGTGAAGGCTGCAACACAACAGACACGTGTACCTGTAGGACAAAGCTCCGGCAAAGTGGCTCTCGATGTACGTGTCCATGACGGGTTTGAAGTGCTGGAATTTGCTGTCCTGGAGGAGGTTGATGATATGGACCTGGAAGTCATCGGACAGTTCAGTGTGAAACAGGACGAGGGTGAAAGGAAGATGTAAGGTGACACATGGGACTCGAAGCTGGTGATTGAACACAGAGAGTAATCACGTCTATCAGCGGAGGGATGACCTCTGCTGATCTACTTTAACTCAGTCAAGCTGCACCAAATTCCTCGTGCATATACGTGTTCTCTTAACATGCCTGATTGTTTCATTAGGTTCCACGTTTATTCTACGAGGAATCAGTGGAGATTATTTGACACTGAAAATCCTGGATCCGTTTCCTGATTAAACACCACACTTCCCTCTGATTCTCCCTGAGGTCCCTCCAGTAGATTTTGTGTAAATAAAGGAGTTTACATTAAACACAGTTGACGGGTGGAGAGCTTGGCTTTTGCTCGTGTTGCTGTGAACCTGTCTGAACCTCAGAAGTTGACTCCACGGACTTGTTGGATTGATCTCACAAAGCACAAAAAGGAAGGCTGATGATTACAGCGGCTGGCTGGACCTTTCCATCATTGATAGTGCTGCGCTGTGAGGAGAGAGTGTGTCCATATGCCAGTGTGAGAGACTGATGGAGCGCGAGCGAGGGGAGGAGGGGGGGGGGGGGGGCAGGAGAGATATTGATCCCCCTGACCTCGCTCCATCGAAACACAAAAACGCAAAACCGGGGGGGGGGGGGGGGGGGGGGGGGGGGGGGGGGGCAGGAGAGATATTGATCCCCCTGACCTCGCTCCATCGCCTCGGTGCAGCATGACAGGGGTGAGATTGGTTCAGGGAGTTCTGGAGTGTTACATCACCAGATATTCCAGTTTTTCTGAGTCTGACGCAAACAGGAAAACAAAACACACGTTCCTGAAAATGATCTCCACACGAGGCTGACTCACTTACCAGAGAATCAAACACTTTGAGGCCGTATCTCTGAAAACTTTCATCCAGGATGCCGAAGAGAGTGTCCAGGGTGTCTTGAAGAAACTGGTGAGAGAGAGCAGGCGTTGAGAGAAGCTGGAGATTCAAATTCAATCCAAAACAGTCTGAGAACCTACTTTGACAATCTCTGAGCCGTCGATCTCCTTCAACTTGGAGAGGCTGTCGTTGATCCGCTCAGGGTGGGCTCTCCACTTCAACAGGTCCAGCATATCACCTGCAGGGAGGACATAAGGTTTAAAGAGTAAGATGAAACCGCCAATAAAGGAGATACAGACCGGAAGTGACAAGGGAAGGAGAAAAAGACACCTCTTGTTTGTTTGTTAAAGAGCGATCCGCACCTCCCTGTCGCAAAGCATCGCCACACCCTTCGATTACAGCCCCCCAAACACTCCAAATAAATGATGACATCTTCAAGTGCAGAGACATGAGCAGATAAAAAGTCCTTTTCCTGAGACACAGTCCCCAGACAGAGTGAACATGAATAAAACATAAAGCAGGAGAAGAAAGTCTTTGAGACGTCTCTTTGGATCCTGTTCAACCTGGAGTGTGTCTTTCTGGGAGTTTCCGTGAGTGTGTGTGTGAGTGTGTGTGTGTGTTTCTGTTTGAGTGTGTGTTTGAGTGTGTATATGCTTTTACTTTTGTTTGTACAAATCTGTCAAACGTATTTTTTCCGAAAATACATAAACTCAATTCAACAACAAAATCTAACCGAGGAAATTACCAGCAGGCTGCGAAGGCAATTCTGTCTCTAGCTCAAATATCTATTTCCATGATGAATATATATATGTGTGTGTGTGTTTGTGTGTGTGTCTGTGTGTGGGTGTGTGTGCGTGGGTCTGAGAAGAAAAGTAAACACCAACTCTGATGTTCATGCCTCTAAAATGATGTAAAACAACATGAAAAAGACTAGTCACCCGCCTCTTCTATTGGATGCTTCATCTACCACCCTGCAGTTTAACAGGCTGATCCCCTTAATTCACACCATTGATTCACACCTCTCACACACTTGCTCAGAATCTGTCTCTCTGACCCTGTTCAGACCTGGAATAATCATCCTGCAAAGCTCCCTAATCACAAGTGGCCAGGGCTTAATTCACATCTAAAGGCAGCTACTTGAACCAGACCTGAACCAATCAGGCATCGTTCCATCGTGTCCGGACCTGACATACACCCGACGTCTTCCCCCGTTTAGGGTCACGCTGTGAGGAAAGTATGTCATCTAAACGAAGCTGAATAGTATTTTGAAATGTTTAGTCTGAATCCTTTCAGAGCAGATACACGTGTTTCTATTCTGGTCAAGGACACGTGTTGCAGCAGATGTATCCGGGGCCCGATGACTCTATAACGCTAAACCAATTTCTGAATATAATACCATGTATTCATCTTAAATCAGCCCAAAACATACACGATACACAACAGACGATGTGGTCTGGTCACCCTTGTCAGGCTTTGTCGAAAAAACACTTCACAAAGGAGTCTGGTGTCCTCGAATCTCCTTTGATCTCATGGGATTTGAAATCAAAACAAATGTGGGAGGGGCTCGGCATCATTCGTTTACTCTTGTGTGTTGCTTTGCCACAGTACAAGGAGAAAGAGCTGCAGCTGCAGGTACAATGCACTCACGTCATATATTTTTCATGGAGAACTGGAGGTGAGTTGAAGATGTGTTGTTGTCGACTTCAATGCACAACATGCGCTTGGTGTTTCTTCCCTGTCGGCTCACTTTAATTGGCTACTGCTCTGTATTCAGCTGGAGCCAGAAACCTGTGTCTGCTCACTCCACTCTGACTCTTCAACAATCAGCTGTTAGAGATGCTGGCATCAACAGGAGGTCTGCCAATGGCCACACTGAATTGTAATAGCTATATTTTCACCAGTAGAGGGTAGTCATGGTGCTTTTTTCACATCCATAGAGTAAAACATGTCAAGGTTTGGACCTGCAAATGTTAAATTTAGCATTTTACCATTTCATTTGCCATGTAAGTAGTGTTTACTGCCAATTCCAGCAGTGGCCCTTCACTGCTCTACTTTCCAAACTGTGCCGATGCACAGGGTGTGATTTACACCAATATACACGCTGATTATATCTGAAGTCGGGACAGCTGCCAAACACGCCTCCCTGGGCAAGAATAAAACAAACAGCAGGAGTCTTGTTTACCATTTTGCGTCAGCTTGGTGGAGCACAGGAAGCTGGTGATCCAGAAAGACTCCTTAGTGCCCTTCAGCGTCTGGTTGTTGGACGGGAGGTTGGCCTTGGAGAAGGGCAGCTTCAGGTAGCGTGAGCAGTCTGCCAAGCTGGTGTTCTCCTCGCACTGGAGAGGAAAAGATGGGGAATCCGACAAATCTTATTGTTTAAACATTTCAGTTTGTAGGTCAAAGTTCAAATGGAGCAAACGCTTTAGAGTTCAGAGATCTATATTCATCCTCTTGCGATGATTAAACTGTAGTTAATGACGGGACTTTGTTATTTTGGGGTTTTAATGCTGCACCCAGATGCACAGCTGAGGTTGTTTGAGCTCCAAAGCCTCCATCACAGTTTGGACTGATTATTCTGAGTCTATTTTGGGTCTGAGGAGAAAACTAGGCCATGCAGGTTTCATTGAGCTTTCCAGCAAACTTCCATCTGGCATTACAATGGGTCTTTACTCCCCCCCCCTGCCCCCGACAGTAGGAAAACACCAGGTAAAGAGAGCGAGAGTCGACCTCTGAGAACTGGCAGTGATGTAAGAGAAAACCTAAGAGGGGTTCTAAAAAAAAAAAGAGGACAATTGAATGAGGAGTCTGTTTTTACTGACATCCGAAATAAACCGGAGTTAACAGCGGAATAAATAATCAGAGTTTTTGGTCAGTGCTCTGCCACAGGAATAAAACATACGAATGTGCTTCATTGCTTCCCCGCTCTCCGCAAAAGCCTCGGGTTTGCGTACACACCCCTTTCGCCTGCAGCTGAGGAAAAGCAAGTAGTCTGCAATTATTGTCAATTACACCCGAGACGGTCTCGCAGAAGCTTTTAACTCCGCGAGCCGGGCCATTTTATTTGCTTGAGCCATTTGATGTGTCAAACCAAAAATGTGTGAGAGGACGACTGCGAGTCTCCCAACGTCGATCAACTGCAAAAAACTGGACGTAAAGGTCGACTCCGTGAACACTGAGTGGCTCTGCAACAGCATGCATCACAATCCGTTAGGACGGAAATGTGCAGACTCGCTGTCCATACATTAACACTCACTTGTGGTAAAAATTGAAAGCTCACAGCTTGACGATGTTGCGTAAGAGGATGTTAGTCACCGAGCTGTCAGGCTGTGATGAGGGGCGATGTGAGCTCTTTGTCAGGCTGCGACAACGAGCGGCGCAAAGGCAGAGTGACGGCATTTTGCTATTTAGAGGGATCGATTCACGTGATTGAACACAGTGGAAATACCATTACCATGACGACAGCGGAGAGGGTCCACTATCAAGAAGCGACAAGATGGAAATGAAACGTTTTCTGAAATGGAGTGTGATGGTCGATAATCTCATGTCAAATAAACAACGGATTAAATCCCCAAATCCCAAATCCAAAGAATGGAAAAACATGAGTCTCATTTCGACTCGTGCTCCTGAACCATGAATACGAATGCTACATATCTGCATGAATACTGTCATGGCGGCGTTGTCCTTGTCTTGCGCGCAAAGGCGTGTGGCTCTTACCTTATGGATAATGAGCTCATGGGTGCCATCTGGCAGAGTCCTGCCGTCCTCCTGCATCAGAGGAACGAAGGAGTAGCCAAACAGTTTCTTCTCCCCCTTGTCTTTGGCTGCCAAACGACAACAACAACAACACATGGACGTGACTCTGAGTCCAAAACATACAAGCGCAGGCTGCCAGTACGCAAAGACAAATCAAAGATAATACTGTGACACCGGTGCTGTTTTCTTTCCTCGTGATGCAGTCTGAAATGAATGAGATGAGAAAGTCTGTAAATGTATCCTCCTCTCCTGAGCGGTGACTTCGCACCGGGCTGGGATCGACTGTTGAACTGCTCTGGCAGGATCTTGCAGGTAAAGGACATGTTTTGATCGTGAGTCAATCCCTTGTTTTTACATATTGACCCATGTGATCTGGGTTTTGACTCCGGTGTTTTCACCTTTGTCCACTTTTATATTTATCAGCAGGATTATTGTATTGTATTAAACAAGTCCAGGGTCATTGTGAGAGATGAACATGTAAATTACAAGTGATAAAAATATAACTTTTGACACATTTCACATCAAAAGCTTGAATGAGTGATACCTATGAATGAGTTCACAGTTTATATCTAAGGGTACTGTTCAGACATGGCGGACGAAGGCACCACAAACTGAGACATTCTAGTCTCAGTGGTAGAGCTTGCTGTTTGAATGCATGAGGTCATGGGTTCAATTCCCAGCTTCTCCATCCACCCACAGATGTAAGATGCTTTTGAATAAAAGCCTCTACTAAATGAAATTGTACGTACTATTGGTGTCACCCAGCAAAAATGTGTTTTTGGATGTAAACAATAGAAGAGTCAAATCTAATGAGGCCACACACGCAGTGAGGAAACCTTCGGAATCTAACTAAATGATGTTAGACTCGATACTATAGGAAACAAGTCATTAGTAATAACCACAACATGGAATCACAGTTGTGTGCAGTCTAATGTTTGGTGCATCTCCGAGCACATCATTACTTGTCAGGGCGCAGTGAACCCACCCCCCGCGCGCCCCGCAACCTTATACGATAAAGCCTCCGACGCCTCGGATCTGCCCCGGCTCGTGCCAAATGTTTTTTTGTTTAGGCCGGCTTTGCAAGGGGCCATATCTGGCTCCTTGCGGGCTGCTCATCAAGCGCGCGGCTCTGAAGTCGGGATGTACCCGCGGTTTCTAACCGTCGGAAGGGCTGAACTACTGAGAGTTAGCTGGTCGAGGATCAATTGTAGCAGCAGCTGTCTGTGAAGTCTGCAGGCAAGGCTGCTGTGGCTCCCACATGACATGCAGTCTCCACACTGCAGCCTTTGAAGCGCCTGAACTCTTCACCCCTGTCTGAGCAGGTCGACTAGAGAGCAGCAGAATAGAGAGATTGAGCGAGGGAGAGAGGGAGGGAGGGAGAGAGATGGAGGGGGAGAGGGAGAGAGAGGAGATGTGGAATAACAGAGCAGGGAGAGACTTGTGGATAACGGGGGTGGGGGAGGAGGAGGGGAGGGGGGAGGTGGAGAGGTTGTCATTTAGGCTCCAGCCATTCCTCATCCTTCTGTCCTCCCCCAGCTCATCTCTCTCATCCTGCTTTCTTCTCACCACTCTTCCCCTCGGGTCTTCTTTTCCTGGCACTGTTTGACAATTCTTTCCCTCTCTTTACCCTTCCTCCCGCCGTCAGTCTCGCTCCCTCACTACCTGTCTGCCCCGGGTTGTTTTGGGGTTTAAAAAAAAAAAAATTACACCACCGTACGGTCGGTGCATCAAAGTGCCGCCACGTATTGACTTTACATGCGTCCAATCGCTAATGCTAGTGTTTGGCGTTTTGTGTGTGTTCCGGATCGGTGCCTTCCCACTGTGTGTATAATCCCCGCGTAACTCCCTGTCGCTTCCATACAGATTCAAGCAGACACCCCGGGTCAGAGTTGATCACTAGAAGGCAGAACGTTGTATGAACCGCCGTCAGTTTCATTCTGATGAGACTCGTCAAACTCGTGGCCCGTGGGCCAAATCTGGCCCACCACATCATTGTCTGTGGCCCGCGAGAGCTTAAAGGTGCATGATAGTCTAAAAATCAAAGTCTAAAACATTTATGGACCCTCGTGTTTACAGGCATGATGATCTCTATTCTAATAACATGGAGCTACGTGCGTGCAGACATATTTACATGTATGTAAATGCATAGACAATCACTTGTAAGGTGTAAATATTTGCATGTAGACAGTTACTTTCCGATACGTTAAGGAGCAATGACATGTAGTCCTACAATCGCAGCCGGCCCTTTGAGAGCAACCACAACGCTGATTATGGCCCTCAGTGAAAATGAGTTTGACAGCCCTGCTCCGTGAGTGTGCACATGAGTCACATTCACACATGTGGTAAAGCAGCGGTTCGCAACTGGTGGGTCGTGACCCAAAAGTGGGTTGCGGACCCATTCTGAGTGGGTCCTTTGACAGGAAAAACAAGTTATGAGAAAACAAATCCTGTGCTTTTATTTTGAAGAGGATTTTTGTCGTCTATTCACACACTCCTTAACAGCAGGTGGCGACGATGCCCTGTAATGCTATTCGACACCTGCCATTTCACCGATAGAAGAGAACCTGCAACGTTTGTTTCTATCAATCGACCACGGCGAAATCCAAGTTCGACACCCGCTTGAGTGTAAAAGGGAAGATTTCCCTCTCTAGCGTCGCCACCTGCTGGTTGTTTCTTGTTATCATTTCACTTCCTCTTCGTGTGATGTTCTCTACCATCGCAGGTTCAAACTGCTCCACCTTTTCATTAAATACGTTTGAGAAGTTGATCACTTTTCCTTGATTTGGGTCGCGGCCCCTCATTAAGGGCTGATGGTCGGTCCCGAAGCCGGGCCAATTAAAACCCACCGTAGTAAACGCGGTGACGGCCATTGTTGCCTAACGCAGCTGAAGGAAGCTTTACCTCTCATAGTGCTTACTGCTCGTCGGTTATGGGTCAGATTTGGTTCAAACGATTCAACCCACTGAATCCAAACAGATCTAAGAGTTTGCGCAGGCTGAGCTGCTGAAACGGGATCGGCAGGCGGAGACGTGAAGCTTCAGCAATAGAGCTAAAAGTGTAATATTTATTTACCACACACGTGACATCAGGCAGAACAAAGACGCGTGCGAGTGTATTTAACCGCTACACCTGCTCTTAGATTAACAGAAGGGGGAAGCAATTCACTGCTGAGACCGCTGGGAAAATGAGAAAGGCCCCAAGGAGTTTAACACTTAGAGTTTGAAAAATTGGATTTAAATGGGACAATATGTCCCAGATGGTCAAAGGAGACATTGTGTTTTTAGGGAGTCCAAACTAAAAATGATATTGGGAAGATAAATAGATCTTTTAGGGAAGAGCAGGCAAAGTTGTCCTTGACTCAATCTGTCCAAATGCTGCAGAGGACTTGTATTGATTCGTTGCATTAAATGTGGAATATAACTAGAATTGTTGATTCCTGGAAATAGCTCACGTGTGTCTTTCTTAAATATCATAACGCCAACTAAGAACAATCATACTGTGCATCTATTTACAGTACTTTGTTTAATCTCTGAGTACAAGGGACGTGGCGGGGTTCATATCCCTCCCCAGGGATACTTCAGCATGTGAAATGGGGAAGGCGGGAATGGAACCTTTGACCTTCTGCTTAGAGGACAGCTCCTTTAACCCCTCAGCCACCGCCGAAGAATGAAACATATAATGTCTTGTATGAAATGTAGTATGAAAAATATTTGTTAGAGGAACTGGTTCAAGACTGATGCATAAAAAAACACTGTGATATTTACTGAGAAGGGGCACAAATTCCGTGGTGTATACACACACACACACACACACACACACACACACACACACACACACACACACACATTCCTTCTGACCTGATTCGGTGGCCTAATGGCAGCTGGTGCACCGTTGAAGAGGCTCCTGCACCAGAGGAGATGACACAATGAACGCTGCACAGACCAGTGAGTGAATATAAAAATAGGTGATGCGTTTACACCCCCTGTCACTGTGGACAGCGGAGCCAAAATCTCAACAATGGCTGCCGCAGCCGTGCTTCAGCACAAGAATGCGAGAGTAAATCTGGATGATCTGCTAAAGCCTACAAGTTGCTTTCTTACACATAAATGTGATACAGTATGTACTTCTAAATAGTACCGGAGGGATGTAAATCAGGGAGACTTTTTCCACTGGAGTTCTGATGATTGATGGTGACGAGTTCTGTTGCAAACGCAATCCACAGGCACCCACACGTTCGGTCCGGCAAGAGAATCTGCACAAGCTGAGTCAAAACCAGTCGAAAGCGATCGAGACTGCAAATGAACTATTCCACTGTCGTATGACTCCACCGTCAACACCGCAGAAGACTGCGTAGTGACATGATACGACTTGTTGTCATGGTCACCCGGCGTTTTGCGACAGCCTCCTCTTTGAAATGCCACCCGAGCGTCATCATCTTAAAGCTCATTTACCTTTGAAATAGGGAAAATGAAGTTTTGCCATATTTTTACGAGATAAGATAAACCCACTTAATCCCAGAGTGGGGAAAGTTTGCTGTTCCGGCAGGCGGACACACGGAAAATAAAAAGCTCAAAAAAGAGGAATACATAAAAAGAGAAAAATATAAAAAGTAAAGGGGGGAACATTATATACACAAGACATACATAAGAAACACACACAGAAAGGTCAGAAAGACGTATTACATCGGAAACGGCTCATTCCTGCAGCGGTTTGTTTCCTCTGACGGTATTAAAATAGATCCTGAGCATTTTATGCATCTTAGCAAAGTAGGTTTGTTGGCTTCAACGGTGAAGAGTGGATTAATGATAATAATAATGTTGGTATTTAAATAGAGACGTAACAATATGCCTAATAATATTTGATGTAGATGTAAGTGTATGCAGAAATTGAGAGGGCAGCCAGAGCCCAGGGGGATGTTTTGGCTTCAATTCCCTGATGCTTTCATGTCCTCCATCTTTATATGCAGTCATTGGTGTATACACACACACACACACACACACACACACACACACACACACACACACACACACACACTTAGATACAGACACACACAAGCTGGATTCAGACAGGCTGAGGCTGCTTTTTATGGCTGCGGAACATTAGGTCACGACCTCGACCAAAAAGCCATATCTAGTATCAGCGTGTGAGGGAGGTCGTGTTTTCATTCTTTATTTTTGTGACACGTGGACGTTTGATCTCGGCCGCTGCCATGTGATACTTTTAATACGGATGTGTGTGTTTACCATTAAATACCCTCTCCCTCCGCCTCATGTGATCTTCCTGTAATGACCCTCGGGCGGGGGGGCGGGGGGGGTGGGGCTGTTGTCAGCACATCCCGGCGCTGCCAGCTCGAAGCGCTCGTCCCTTCCCATGGTGGGTGCGTGCGCTTCTGGCGTGTGGCGGCGTTTCCTGCAGCTCAGCGCTCCCACTCGTCTTCGGCGTGGCCATCCACTGATCGAAGCTCGCCGCGTGTCCCTTGGTTGACCCTGACGGCGTGGTGTACCCCCACCCCACCCCCCACCCCCCACCACCGCTCCTCTGCCCCCTCCATCAACCTCTCCTAGGTTACTCTGGGCCAACTCTGGCCACCTGATTAAGGGATTAGTGGGGCCGATGGTTGTCAGTGTCCCCACATGCTGCCTGCTACCAACAAACCAGCCACCTGCACCAAAGGGAGGAGGTTGGGGAGGGAGGGAGGGAGGGGGTGGGGGGGGTGGGTGGGGGTGGAGGTGGTGGTGGGGGTTTACTCTTAATGCAGCCACATAAACAGCGCTGAACTAGCATGTTCTCATGTGAACACACTGTACTGTAAGACCCGCGCCGTCTTCCAGCAGATGAGTGGAGAATGTGAGGGGAGGGGCGGCGGGGTGAGCGCAGGGTTACTGTCTCCTATCTCCCCCCCCCCCCCCCCCCCCCCCCCCCCCCCCCCCCCCCCCCCCCCCCCCCCCCCCCCCCCCCCCCTTCCAGCAGATGAGTGGAGAATGTGAGGGGAGGGGCGGCGGGGTGAGCGCAGGGTTACTGTCTCCTATCTCCCCCCCACCCCCCCTCCTCCCGTCCCCCCCCTCTCTCCCGCTTCCCCGGCTCTTCCGAGCGCCCCTCCCACTGCCCCCGATGCCCTGCCAAATTCATATATCCCATAATCGTGCTGAGTCGCCATGTCAGCAGTGCTGTATCAACTGCACTGCTTTGTCTTGCCCCCGCCTGTCACCGCGGAGACACCACCTCCCGCCACCACTCTGGCCCCAGACCGCCGAAAACCTGGGGATGTAGAGATGCTGGGGGGGGGGGTTTGTCGTCCCGTCGTCTCCGCCCCACCCTATTTATTTACTCCATTATTTGTGATGGCGCAGTGTGTGTGCGCCGACTGTCGCCTGAAGTGGCCCTAATTTTGAATAGTCTAAATTTAGCTATTAGACACCATTAGAGAGACAATACCTGACAGCGCTCTGCATTAAGAGGATGTCGCCTGCATCACAGCTTTCCTTTTCCAAACTCTCCGTTATTATTGCGCCGTGGCCTTTCGCCTTGCGTATAATTTCTGAGAGCCGGAGAGTGTTTGATTCTGGAGATCAGCTCAGGACATTCCTAACAGATGCAATCTCCACCCCCACCTCTCTCTCTCTCTCCCTTTCTCTCGCTCTCTCACTCTATTTTTAGCTCACTCACCTTTTGAACCTTTATGTAAAGTAAGTCAACAGATGTGTTCGAGCCCCTTTCAGACCATTATTTATATGTGCAGCTGCAATCGAACGGTGTTCCAAGCATCCGAAGCACCCCCCCCTCGCCCCCCCCCCGTACCGTAAACAAATCTTGATGGCCCACACGGTTCACGCGTGAAGTGTTTTAGTTAGCATCTTTGTCGTTTGCTTGAGTGACCTACATGAGCTGCTGGAGCCTCTCCCAAGCAACTGCCTGACCTCCCGCTGCCCTCTTGCCCTCTTGCCCTAATAATCACACAGCTAGATGCTAAACGGCTCAGCTCGGCTTTGGAGGCACTCTCATGTTTTGGCTGTTATTTGGATTTCCCTTTTTTTTTATTTTCTTTTTTTTTAAGATTAACTACCATTCATACAACATCTTTAAACATAGGCCTATTTAACGTTTTCATGTATGACTGATCATCATTTTGATTGGATAACATCTAACCAGATCAATACGGAATATCAATAATTGAAGTACAAAATTCATTAAAGGTGCACTGTGTACAATTTCTGTCCTTTTTATCACTTCTAAAAATATTACTAAACAATTGCATACTGACATTTCATGAATTTATAATCAACTAAATGTATACTTTTTTCCCCATTACCCTTAAATGAGCCCATTAATGTATATTTACATGCAGGAGAAGTCCTCTGGACGGGGACCGCCATGTTTTTACAGAAGCCCAGAGTGGACATACTAGATATCTTTAGTATCTGTCATCTTTTAATGATAACTGAAGTCTACCATAGCTTCTCCCGCCCGCATGTTCAGAAGGGTGAGGTGATGGATACAACATGCAACTTCACCTCTAGAGGTCACCAAATCTTACACACTGCACCTTTAACTGACTCAATGTATTTCACGTGTGTGCATGTCCTGAAAGACAAATCCGCATCATGATGAAACCACAGGCTCCGTCAGACTTCATCCTTTTATTTGCCGGAAAATGAAAAGCGACACCACTTCTACCTCCTGTTTATTTTTGACGAGCGTGTTAACCAACCATCGGCGCTTATTTGTTCAAACCATCTTGCCTTCAGGGCAGGGGTGGTGAACCAGTTCAGTATTGAGAGCCAAATAAAACCCAACACCACTGCATATCCTGCATATATATATGTGTGTGTGTGTGTGTGTGTGTGTGTGTGTGTGTGTGTGTGTGTGTGTGTGTGTGTATATTTATATATATGTTCTTTAAATTGCACAGGAGTCGTCAAAGAGCCACATCCACCACCCCTGCATTAGGATTTCTTGAGACGTCGAGCCCCATCTTTCATTTCAAGTTTACATGCAAAGCGTTCATCATAATGCATCAACGTTTCATCTAATCCAGATGAAAGTGTCAATTTAGTATCGTAACATATAAATAAAAAAAAAACAAGCTTTCATGTTTTTCACTTTTGCTTTAGCTGGCTAATATTTTGTGCCGAAAAACCACACAATTTAAAGTTTGCGCCATCATTTCATTGACCACAGTTTACAAATAAGACATAATAATACATGACCTCGTGGTAGTGACATCACTGTATATCAATATACGCTTATTCGTCTGAAATGCCCACAGTCACCGCTCTGCTGTGAAGCGGAGTCCCGGTCTGCTTGCGCTCTCTGGCCGAATTTCTCATCGTCCTCTCGTCCCGTCACTTTCCACAGAGAACAACAAAGACGCCCACTTCCAGAAGGTGAAAGTAAAGGCAGAACCCATGGAGGTGGACCCTCCGCCCGCAGAGCTCACTCCACCGGCCTCCCACCTGCTGGCCTTCAGCACTTTAGGGACGAGTGAGAAGACCGAGCCAATGAGCAGCCTCCCCGAGACGTTGGGCCGTTCCCAGAAAGACCTCTTCTCCCAGGACATATCGGTCAAAATGGCCTCCGAACTACTGTTCAAACTGTCAGGTATGTCCCCGCCAGACGCACACGACTGTCAGGTACACACTGTTCCCTGAGCACACACACACACACACACACGCACACACACACACACACACACACGACACATCCACACGCAGCAACATGTCATCCTCCCCCCGGCAGCAGCACCACAGTGTAAACCTTGGACAGTTGGCGATGCTCGACTATAAAACCTACATGTTTCCATTTCCCTCCTCTGGTGGCTCTGTTGTAAAGCCAAGGATATATGACATGTAATGACATCCTGCTTTTTACCTGCGTGGCCCTGAAAGTGATATGGAGGCGGCAGGCAGCTGTTTGTATTGCTAGATTAAGACAGAGCTTTGAGGAGTATCCGATCCAGCCCCGGGCGAAAAATGCCCTGATGCGTGTTTGTGTGAGTACGAGCGAGTGTGTGTGTGTGTGCGCGCGCGCGTGTGTGTGTGTGCGCGCGCGCGAGGTCACACTCGTAGTCCAGGGTTGTGACCTCGGCTCCATTCAGCCTCTGATTGCGTTCCTTAAATGCCACGTACAGAAACAAGCTTGTGTAAAAATGTCTTTTTCCTCCTCTTGCTCTCGCACATATTCACAAATTCACACATTGACAGTCTTTCTTTCCCACACACTCTTACACACTCGCACACAAGGCCCCTTGGGGAGTGGTGTCTGCACAAATGCCCCCTCTCTCCTCCTCCTCCTCCTCCTCCCTCTCATTCTCTCTCTCTCCGCCTCCCCCTCCCTCTCTCTCTCTCTCTCTCTCACTCTATTCCTCCCTCCCTTGACTCGTTTTCAGACATGCCGGCTCAAGCACACTTGGCTGCACACGCTCTCCCCCACCTCCCCACCCCTTCCTCCCTTTACATTTCTCCCGTGCGGCATCTCCATGGCAACGTGGAAAGAGACCTCTGTCCTTGGCGAGCGGTGTGACGGAGTGGGGTGTTCAGGGTGGAGGTGTAGGGGCGGGAAGGGAGGGGGAGGGGGGGGGTGTGTTTGCAGCGAGTGGGGCAGAGGATAAGAGGGGTAGAGAGGGCACCGGGGTACACAATATGCCCACCCAGGGAGGCCAGGGCATCGCCAGCCTGGCAACAGCCACTACTGCTCCCCCCCCCCCAACCCCCCAAACCCCAACCCCCTCTCTTGAACTGGGCTTGAATGTGTGGGGGTTGGGGGGCGGGGGGGGGGGGGGGGGGGGGGGGACTGGAACAGAGTGGGCTGCTGTCACACAATGAGCAATCAATATGAATTACCCAGAGCAGTAGGACCTCAGAGACACATCAGTGGCAAGGTCGCCGTGAACACCGAGATGGTTGCAGCTTTGAAATTCACTTCATTACGTCGCCTTGAAACTCGCACACGGCTCCGTTTCCCCGGCGTCGTGTTTATTGGGCTTCAGCGCCAGATCCCGAAATCCACGGGGCTGCGCCGAGGCGCGAGCCGGCCCACCGCAAGTAGCGCTGGCTGATTTGCGCGGTTCCCACTGTACTCGGCCACCGAGGGAGCGCTCCTCAGATGATTCTCTGTTTCTTTTTATTTGTTTATTTATTTTCAAATGGAAGACTCAACAACCGTGAGCGAGCGGGGAAACGCTCCTCCGCTGTCGGTGGCGGAGCGCCGGCTAAGCCGGAGCTCAGGTAACGGCTCACTTAGCATTAGCACCTGCCGTCTCCAGCATACAGAGGTGAACTTACAACCCCCCCACCCGTCCCACTCAACCCCACCCCTTCTTTTTTTTTTCCATTTACATATGTGTCATTACAGCCGCACGCAACACACACACCCACACACACACACACACACACACACACACACACACACACACACACACACACACTCCATTTCCTCACTCCGGCTCGTGTTAATGGATGATTCAGCTCTGCCGTAGTGTGGCTGTGACCCTAAAGCAGGTGTGATCTCGGGCGCCAGGAGCGCAGGTGTGAACACCGTCCCAACTGTGAACAGCAAGTCTCACTGCTAAATGGAGGCAATCATTAGCCAGCGTTGACACTGACGACGTGTAGGATTTATTGATCCCTAATCTGCATGTTGCAGTACACATGTTGAAGCGCCCTCTCTCCGCGACACGTTTGATTCAGATTTGGTGACAGCAGCTGGTGAAGCGAGCGGAATTCACCTCAGCCTCCTCTTCGAAGAAGGTGGTTGAACCTGCGACAGCCTGCAGACATCGTTTGGACTTATAGGCTATTGTGAAAACATGGCGGCCTCTATAGCGAGGATCTGCCCCTGGTGTGAATGTAAACAGCTCATTCGAGGGGATCAGTCAATCGATCAATCAATCAAATTGTATTTATATAGGCCGCATTCACCGATCACAGCTTGTCTCACATCCTCGGTCCTTAGACGGGAGAAGTATTGATACATTTCGATGATAATACATTCAGAAAGGATCAGTATTAGAACCTAAGATTCACTTTGTGCCGACATTAACTTTTCACTCTGGGCAAGTAAAGGTGCAGTGTGTATAATTGAGTGACATCCAGGGGGAGGTTAGACGTTAATACCACTCAAAAAGCTGTTAAGTTTGTCCGTTCGTGGCTGCTCCTGTGGAGGGCGACCCCCCTGTTGATGCTAAGATGAAGCCATTTGTATCGGCAACACAATGACCTTTAATGTAAATGTGATTTTACACTAGATGACCCATATTTTCATATCGTATTTTAGCGTTTTTAACAAACGTGCACCATGTCCAAACACTGGCTAGTTTGATCTGAGCTGGTACAGCGGAGTGCACCTGCACTCTGGCTGTAGCAACAGCGTTTACAGCTGGTTAGGACACCTCAGGGTGGGAAGGTCAGGGTTTCTGATGTTCGCTCCGAAGCTGTTGCCCAATCGCAAGGACGGGCCAACTGACCAATCGGAGCTAACTCTACTCCCTGGACGAGGTCCAAGACTTAAAGTGAGATAGAAGGTCAAACGATACGAGGCAGCGCAGCCGTCGACGGTATGAAACTAATAAGATGTGTTTTCAACATTGCCTCATTTAAACTTATTCTAGTAGACCCCCAAATTAAAATTATGAACCGGTAAATGGCCAAAATATGGGCCCTTTAATGTTTATCTGCTTGATTTACTACAGGGGTTTTATGGCGGCGGCACCCTGCTAACCTGGAATAAAGAGCGTCCCCACTAATGCCGGAGGAAATTATAACATTTTTATGAAATGCTGTTAAGCCTCGGGATGCATGAGATTCACCTCAGCAGGTGACTGATCGATCACTCCCTATAGTTCACTTTAATGTGATTAATCCCAAGGCAGCATGTTGCAGTTTGTGGAAAACAGAACACTGGTACAGTATCGCAATAAATGGTCCAGATGGTTCTGATCAGGTGCTGATGTGGAAAAGGAAAGAAAGATACCGAAGGTGAGACTTCAGGAAGTTTGCTTTATAATCACCATATTAGGAAAGAGATTTTAATGTATTCCACTACAGGTAGCGTTTGTACGATTCTGAAAGTCTTTTCATTCTTGAAATACTCCTCGTTTTCTGACAGACATTAGAAAAGAAACTTGGCTGGTTCAAAAAGAAAAGAGTCTGTGTTGATTTAAAAACTGACCAATCGGAACAAAGCGATGAGTTGGTATAGCTGTTCAGTTCCCAGCTGCAAGTGGAGAAACATAGACTTCAGTCTTCAGTCGAGCTGCAAAATCTAATTTCTTTCATCAGTCATAAAGTATTATTACAAAATCTGCATCTCATTTGATGATAGAGTTATTGGGCTGAATTATTAGTGGAATGACTTTCCACTATCATGCTCTTTAAAATCTGTATTTTCACACTCACGTGCAGTTTGAAAGAGAGTGATCCAAAAACAAGTCGCTTCAGCCATTTTCTTCCAGAAAATCACATTTAAATATTCGACATGATGGGAATCTTTTCCCCTCGAGTGATCTACATATACAAATCCGGGCTTTGAGGTCACGTCAGGCTCGATGAATAGAGCAGGTGGAGGCTGTGGTCCCGTCTGCAGGCCCGGTGGGACGGTGTGGGATGTCATGGTGGCATGTCTTCAAACTCGTGCGGCTTCGCCACGATTTCACGGTGACGTTCGATAACCCAATGGACACGTTTGACTGCTCTTCAAAGGTGAACATGGACGAGTGAAACCCGCGCAGCCTGATCCAACCCACTCCCACAGTTCTCCTTCTCAAGCCCACAAACTTCCGCACGTGTATTTATGAAGTTCTGCCGTCCTTTTCCCAGACCACAGTCGGTGGTCCTGTTGTGTTGCATTCCATTATATTTTTAAAAAAGGTGTTTCTAATATTTTGTCTCACCGCACACAGCCACACGCACGCCTGCCATCTGGGGAGTCTAATGCAGGTCCTTTTTAAAAACGTTTTCATATTTCATAAGTGTTGTTGGGCGAACTTTTTGGCCCGCAGGTCGTCAGACCCACTGGAGAGACTCCCACCACTCCAGATGGCCATTGCTCCCCTGCTGGCTTTGCCAACCTGTGCTTTACTGTGCCGAGTTCAACTTAAAGAGATGCGGCAAATAGGCACAGACGCCTGCTCGGCGGCCATGTCAGATAACTGCCTACGTGCAGGGGGGGGGAGAAAGGGGGGGGGGGGGGGGGGGGGGGGGGGGGGGGGGGTTTGAGCTGACTTAACAACTCGCCATAAACTTCAAATGGCAGCTGCTCACATCTCGATGTCCATTGTCCGTTTAGGACTTTCTGTACATCAGACCTGACGTTTTACTCTTGGGATATGAGTTTCAAGAGAGATTACAACCAGATATTGTAGTGGAAAGTGGAGCTTATGATAGAAATATCTGATTTAGTGGCATTCACCAGTGGAACTATGTATCGCAGCCAATCGAATCTCCCGTAATAAGTGTTTTGGGGAACCTGTCATGGTCACGGTAAATTGGATGACGTTCACTCAGTCACACAAACATTCGTACTGTGCATCTATTTGCAGTACTTTGTATCATGAGTACATGGGACAATGTGGGTTTTTTTCAGTGTCTTGCCCAAGAGGACTTCAGCATGTGGAGTATTGGAGCGGTGTGAGGTTGGGAATCAAACCCCCGACTCTTTGGTCAGAGCACAGTTCCTCTAACCCTTCAGCCACAGCTGACTCTCAATTCATGTAGAAGTGGGACAGGCCCTTATAATTAGCTTCCTCCTTCCTGGCTGTTCTACAGAAACATGGCCGCCTCCACAGAGGGGGACCTTCTCTTATGTGGATACAAAGAGCTTGAGCTGACTTGACAGAAACACAACAAACAGTAGTAAAAACATTATGTTCCATCTCGGCGGTGAGAGCCCTGAAATCCTACACACCGTCACGTTTCAATTTCATCATATCGTCTGGATGATGATGATTAATTTCTTTTTTCTTCCTTTTTCTTCTCAGAAAAAGTCAGCAAAGCCAACAACCACAAAGACAGTAACATGGTGGGAATAAACAGGTGAGTCAGTGGAACGGAATCTTCCAAATATTCGTTCTTTTTTTTATTTTTTTTGAACGGTCCATGTTGGCGATATTTATCACGTCTCTCTCTGTGTTTCAGTCCGTTCCTGGATGAGTGCTTCAGACAATCACCCTTTAACTCACGCTCCAAGAGCTCTTCCCCCGCAGAGGCCAGCTCCTCCACCAGGGCGGCGTTCCACGGTAAGACACGTGCAGAAACACATACATGTAAAGCACACGCATGTAAACACAGCGTAAGGGATACACACGTAAACGAACGCAAGGGGAGCGGAGGGACACGTGATCTGAGTGGCTGCATGTGTAGTACATGAATGTGTGTCAGGCTGAAGATGCTCAGGTGTCTTGTTGGATGATTAAAGGTCCATTACACGGATTTTATGATTTGTAAATATACTATATTTCTTAATATCTTGTAATTGAAGGCCAAAATGCCTTAAAGGTGCAGTGTGTAATATTTTGATCAATTTTGGTCACTTCTATCGGTAGAAATTGAATTACAAAACAATTATATACATATATATGTATATATATATATATATATATGTGTGTATGTAAAGAGAGAGAGAGAGAGAGAGAGAGAGAGATATATATATAGAGAGAGAGAGAGAGAGATTTTTACAAATGTATAATCACCCCAATGTGTAACTTGCTTGGGTCCACCCTATGGGGACCGCCATGTTTTTACAGCAGCCCAGAGTGGACGAACTAAACATCTTTTGAGCTTTAATGACAACTGAATAGGAAGGGTGAGGTGATGGCCACAACATGCAATTACTAGTAGATGTCACCAAATCTTACACACTGCACCTTTAAAGATCAGGGTGATGTGAGGGGGTCCACACACTGTATCTTTAAGAATGAAACACAGTCAATTGTTGCACTGTGCTGTTCTGCCGCTCAACCACAACAAGGAATTGGTCAACAACAGTGCACAGTCAGAGCTGCATGAGTGAGAGTAGTGTCCTCAAAGATTATACTGCAGAGATGCTCATTAAACATACAGAACACACATGTGCATGCATTAACATACCCTCACACACACACACACACACACACACACACACAGAGGCTTTGTAGCCGTGCAAACTACACATAAAGACGTTGTTGTATCTGTGTAAACGGCCACAACTCTGCCGCCCTGCAACTTTACACAGTCCCCCCCCCCTGCTAAACCCCGCCCACTCTCATGTGAAGAGCTCCACCCGGCCTATCTGCGCCACTCTCATGCATCAACCCAACCTGAGGGCCTCTGCCCAGGGCATCCCCCTGTCTCTGCCCCCCCCCCACTCCCTCCCCCTTCTTCCTCTCCACTGCCATCCCACAACTTCCTCCATGTTCCTTTGGCAGCGAGAGATCTGGAGGTTAATTAGCTTGTGCCAGCTTTGCCTGTCCCTCTGCCAGTTAATGAAAATCTGATTGGCTTCTGGGTGTCAAGAGTGTCCTGAAAGTTAATTCGCCCAGCCCACCTCCTCCTCTCCCCTGTGTGTTTAAGCTTCAGATCAAGCCTCTGCTCCGCTTTTTCTTTTACTGTTGAACTGTTTTACTCTCAGCGCACCCCCCCACACACACACGCACACACACACACACACACTGATGTACAGTGTACACACACCCGCTGTTTTCTTCTGTGTCTCTTAATGTCTTTGTCTAACTTTTATATCACCTCCATGTCCCGAGAGTGAGCAAACAGCATCTCCAACTGCTGCAAACTTTTGATTCCGCCACATTTCTCTGTTTGATCAGATGAAGGAACCTTTCCCTCGCTCTTGTCTTTCCGAGTAACAGGAACCGTGTAAGCCTTCAGTTGTTAGTACATTTGAAAGGTATAGTTTGTCCAGTCTGGGCTACTGTAAGCATGCAACATATGCAACTTGCAACATGGTGGTGCAATACAAGAACCAGCTGCTGATGTAGATATAAAGGACTCACTATAGAGAGAGAGGAAACAAAAGAAAGTATCTTCATTTGGGTGAAAACCAAATCATATCTCAGACAATAACAAAGTAATTTGACTCAAATCTTACACATGACCTTCAATTTAAAGGTGCAGTGTGTACGATTTCGGTCACTTTTCGTCACTTCTATCTACAGAAAAATAATTTCAGAACAATTATATAGAGTTATAATACATTTAGGTGATTAGGAAAATGTCAGTTCGTAATTGTTTTGTAGTGTTTTTTTTTTCTTCCAATAGAAGTGACAGAAATGACCCAAATCTTCCACACTGCACCTTTAAGTGGGAGTTTGTGACAAGATGAGTTTTCCCATTATCTCCCTCCAGCCGAGGGTGTAGAGCAATCTTTTATTTCTTGTTTGTGTCTCTCTCGCTCTCTCTCTCTCTCTCTCGCTCTCTCTCTCTCTCTCCCCGGCTCTAATAGCACTAATTAAACCATTAACCACTTCGAGGCCCACACCACACCCTAATTGGCTTAATCATCAGTGTGTTTGTCGGATCGTGGCCTCGAGGTCCCCGCCGCTTCGGCTTCTTGTCACCTTTCGGGGGCGAGCGGCCTCTCATATGTGAGTCAGGGCGGGTTAATGCTTTTAGGGCTTATATTCGGAGAATCCGAGCCGAGCGAGAAGGTCTCAGGTTCTCGGAATGAGCCGCGCGCCGACAATGACTGCGGTCGGTCGTAGTCACAGATCCGGGGCCGGTGCCTCGTCACAGAGGCGGGCTCTTGCTCGTGCAAAGAGGCGAGGGAGTTCACGACCCCGCGAGTTGAGCAGGGGTCACGCTCACTCAAGTTTGTGGGACCCCTTTGTCACCTGCCACAAACAAACACACACTGCCCCCCCCCCCGCGTATGGCTGAGTTTACACGTGCTGATGAACACTGGCCTATTTGCAAGCCTTTACCATCGCTCTCGCGCACACACACACACACACACACACACACACACACACACACACACACGCCCTCACTGACCCATGTTACAGTGGTGCGTCACTGCTCTGCCGCAGGACTCACATGACCAATGATTTGGTTGCAGCAAGTTAAACTTAGTGCAGTAGCGACTGCTTTTTGCTACTATTGATTAATCTATTCGTCTGTGTGTCGATTGATTTGATTATTGTGATATTCCATTATTCCACAAAACATCATTTTTTTATTGCAATGAACACATGAATGGGATGATAACACAGATCATTTCCAGTAGTTCATTTTAAAAACATGTATTACTCCACAACCCTGTTTCATAGAACTTGCACATTTAGACAAACAATGCTAAATAGTTTTTCACGGTGCACAAACTACTGTACGCTGCCCTCACTACAGACCGGATTCACTGATTACAGAATTAGCCGCCAACTCTCTTAATAATTGATGAGTTGTTGCAGCCACAGACTTGTTTTGCATAAAACATCAGGAAACAGCACAAAGATACTCCCTTTACAATCATTTACAAAAACAAAAACAAGGACGTCTCGCATCGGAGAGGCTCTGACTGCTAAACACTCCTGCGTGGAAATCAAACAATTTCACATTTAAACATAAACAAATTGTCTGTGATTTGTTTTCTTACAATTCATTAACCGACAGCTCATTTTAGGCCGAGCGAGAACAGACCTATCGCAGCCGGGTCTGCGCTGCTCAGATTTCACCGCTCCATGAAACGGAAGATCTGAAAAATACCATGTAATTACAACTCCTTCAATTTAGGGTTTGAACGTGGTGAATCTCCTGAAAGTTGAGCTCTTACAAAATATTCTCTCCGGGTAAATAATATTGTTTTGAGCTCTCCGCTGCTCTCGCCTGTCTCTGGTCAGTCGACTCTCTCTGACACCAGTCCCGTGTAGGTGGGACAAGAGTTTAGTGTTGTGTTGTGTTGTGTTGTGTTGTGTTGTGTTGTGGGTCGTTTGAAAACAAACATTATTCAGGCAGCCTGTTTGTCACCGAGCACAGACCCACCTCGTCTTAATGATGAAAACAGAAGCCTAATGTGTAGATTTAGAAAATTCAACGTTGAGTAATTGAAATTCCAAAGTTATTGTTCTTTCTTGCAGTCACCTCTGAATGAAACAATGATTTAAAGGTGTGGTACGCAACCTTTTTTTTTGTGCTCAAAATCCGATGTTGACTAACTGCAGCCATGTTGACAGGACAGTGGACCAGCTGATTGATAGGCTCAGAAGATTTTAAACGTACTCTGGGGACCTGTGGAAAGAGCTATTTAAGGAGTGGGCTATTTAAAAATGATGCACAGGAGCTGCGGCTTGGCTGAGGCTCTTTGACGAACAGGTTCTGAGGAGGCAGCACAGTATCAGCACCGGCACTGAACCAGCACTGGAACCAGTTTGATGTCAACATGGCTAAAACCCCCATTAAGCATTTTTGACCCTTTTCGAAACATTGTGACACAACTTTAATGACAACGTCACCAGGCAATGTCACCAAATATGACACACCGTACCTTTAAGCTGGAGCCTGGTCGTTATGGATACCGTCACTCTCCAGACCTCTTTGTTTTTCTTTTCATCGACGCACAGCTGCACGAGGAAGCACACCGACGATGACTGCTTTACACCCAACCACCACAGGGGGTCACTACAAACAAACCATTTTCATACCCCATCAGAAATATTCGCAGTTTCCCGTACTTCCAGAAAACTATGTGTCTTAATGCCTGGCACCTCCCCTCGGGCTGCGGGTCAGTCTGCCTATCGGCTCCTCTGAACTCGACAGACCTGAAGTAAGAATCCCGCCTCCATCTGCACACACATTGTGTGTGAAAGCTCTACATCCTCCCTCCTGGTGTTGCGGGTCACTCGCTGCTCTATACACATGCCCAGGTTTCATTCAGAGCGGAAGCTCCACTTCTTCACAGTCTGTCAAAGCATTCGAAACCACATTTACGGCCGGTCTTTCATCGACGACAGGACGGCGAAGGCAGAGGAGGTGGTTCACAGTGATACAGTGGTGAACATGTGCTTCAGGCTGTAGAGCAGGAGTGGGGAACCTCCGGCCTCCGGGCCACACGCGGCCCAAAGGACAATTCATAGACACCAAAAAGCAGCTCGGAGCTGGAACAGCTTTCAGACGGCAGAAATGATTTTATTCATGTCCAGCTGCCACCGAGGAAAATAAGAAGAGACGGTGAGACGAGCTCATCCTTCAAGTGGCTCTTACGTGACGAGCAAGATGGAGACGGTGGAGTGGGTGTGGAATGTTTCGAATGGTGTCTTTTCAACGTCATCCTAAGAGGTGGAGCGTGTGGCGGTGAAGCAGGAACATGGAGTTGTGTGGACATCGGTGTTCTGATGTCTTCTGAGCGACAGCCTCGTAAAGCTGGTGGTTTAAAGGTGCAGTGTGCACCATTTAGCTCATTTTTGTCACTTCTAAAAATTTTTTTTTTTAAAGTATTACATTTCAAATTTCAAAAGAATCAGTCTGTAGTTACCATTCCATCTGTTCATTTCAATTCTGAATTGGTTTTGAAATTTAATTCAAAGGTGCCGTGTGTACGGTTTCGGCCATTTTTGTCACTTATGAAAAAAATATTACGTGCTGAGATTTTCATGAATTTATAATCACCCAAGTGTTTTTATTTACCCCCATTTCCCTTAAATGAGACCACTAATGTATATTTACATGAGGAACTTTCT
This sequence comes from Chascanopsetta lugubris, assembly GCA_016785325.1. Lineage (NCBI taxonomy): Eukaryota > Metazoa > Chordata > Actinopteri > Pleuronectiformes > Bothidae > Chascanopsetta > Chascanopsetta lugubris. The sequence goes on along the minus strand of JAFBJT010020355.1, from coordinate 67,437 downwards.
GCGGGGGCCGCCATGTTTTTACAGTAGCCTAGAGTAGACATTCTAAACATCTTTTGAGTTCTAATGACGACTGAAGTCGACCACAGGTGCTCAGAAGGGTGAGGGTGAGGTGATGGATACAACGTGCAACTTCACCTCTAGAGGTCACCAAATCTTACACACTGCACCTTTAAATAAAATGCTGGGCAAAGGTCATAAGGGAATACGCAGTTATTAAAAATCAAGATGTGGATTGTCTATTGCTGTGTCTCAATTCAGGTGCTGCACACTTCAACAAAGGGCATTTCTTATTTCTTTGGCCAATATTAATAAAGTAAACAAGACTTTAATATTGTATCACTGGAGCTGTTAATGTTTAATCTCATTAAAGATGGATGAAATAAGTGTTGGGGGGGGCGGGGGTTGGGGGGGGGTGCTGATGACACTGACCATGCACTGTGATCACAGCTGCCTCAGACCTTTTATTACCTTCATCGTCTTCCTCTCTCCCGCTCGTCTCGCACCACCTCTTCACTCCGCACTCTTTAAAACGGCCCTCAACATACTTGAATTTTTCTCTCCTGCCTCTCATTTAGCATAATAATTCACAGCACAAGTCAGTCAGTGTGTGAGAACACATCACAGTGCCACAGCGCTGCGTTATGGGTCCAACATCAATACAGATCCAGCCAGGGTTACTTTGTTTTATAGCAGTTTGACTTCACAGCCTTCCTTCCACCTGCAGATGCTTTTATGGACGACTCTGTCAGCAGTGAATGATGAGTATGTTTTTTGTGCCTGTGTGTGTGTGTGTGTGTGTGTGTGTGTGTGTGTGTGTGT
>JAFBJT010020355.1:17183-62494 GCA_016785325.1 Chascanopsetta lugubris | reverse complement strand
GACACCCTCAAAAGTATACAGGCTGACTACTGCGCAGAGCCAGGTGGAGGAGACGGCACTGGGAGGACAGCTCTGTTGACGTTGACCACATTGTCTCTGACTGGCGAACTTCTGAGTATTGTTTTTATTAAATAAAAAAAAATCCTCTAAGTGACTTTACTTGTTATAATTTTGCTCTAAAAAAAAAAAGACTAGGAGTGTTCAAATTCAGTTTTATCCGGCAAAAAAATCATGAATCAGCATTTTTCACACCCACCTCCAGCATTCTGATGTTTCCTCTTTAGCCATGGCTCCACTTTCATTCAAACTCCCAGACCTTGGATACTCGTTTTATTTATATGACACTGAAGGGCCGCAGTCCAATATCTGTGCATGTGTACAGTTGCGCGCGCTGCCAGCACCTGCACCTGTTTGAATAATTGAAACATGAAACTGCAAATTGTCAAAGTGAATTGTAGCTTGCAGGCAAGAAACTTGGAGGCGGAGGTCAACGAATACCTGCTTGACACACACATGCATAAACACACGCACACACACACACACGCACACACACACACACACACACACACACAACAGCCAATTCTGAGATGAGCTACTGAGTCACACTCCTTTGAAGCAGAGAAATGTGATGCTCGGCTTTAAAGAAGTTTCCACTCTTAAGTCATTTCAATGTTTACAGGATCACCCCTCCTCTTTCAGCTGTATGTGCACGTGCGCGCGCGTGTGCGCGCGTGCGCGCGGATGAGCCCATGTTTGCGCAACGAAGCAGTGATATAACGCTCGGACTCTTGTCCGTACGTGTGAGTGAGGTCGATGCCTGCGAGAGGGGTTTGAGTGTCAGAGTGTGAAGATGGGCTCCAGATGGTTGGATGGTGGAGGCTGGATTTATGGATGAACAGTGGCTTTGAAACGGGAACACGTGGGACGGGAGGGAGACGCGTGACCTCATCGCTGCCGCATTCCCCGCTCACCGCCACGGTGGGTCTCTGACGTGGTTTGTTTGTGTTGACAACCCTCACGACTTCAGACAACTGAGCAATGCCGGCCTTGTTTGCCAATGGCATGTAAAACACGTACGCGTCTGCACATTCAAGTCGATATAAAAAAAATAATATTTTCATTTCCACTCCTTTTCAAATGGGTGAAATTTGAAGTTAATTTATAGGAATGAAAATAACTGGAACAGAAACAAGGGTCCTTGCGGCTGTTGATGCTTGGACCCTCATTCCATCCGTTCATGTGAGGCAGTGCTCAAAGCGTTAGAGCGGCAACAGTGCGCAACGTGAGTCACTTGAAAAATATGCATCTCATTAAATCGAGATATGCACACGCATGACTCCGCTCATATATTCTTTGGACGTGTGTGAATTTTGCAGCGTCCCCGCGGACATTGCATTCTGCATTCCCTCCTGCAGGAGGCGCTGTTTCCTTAGCATTAGCAACACCTCCGCTCCCTCCCTCCGGATACACCACTCTGCCCCTGATTTTCAGAGGCTTTAACCAGGGGCTAGCTGCTTTCCACTCTGGCCTCCGTCCTCCACTCTCTGGGATGCTGGATGTGGGTGGGGTGTGCTCGGTGCGCGCCGGGGCCCGGACCCCCACTTCTGAAGCTGCGCAGCTGCGGGGGAAGACGCCTTGATGAGATTAAGCACTTCAAGATGTTCACAAGTCGCTTCAAAGCTGAGAGAGAGAGAGAGAGAGAGAGAGAGAGAGAGAGAGGCAGAGAGAGAGAGAGACTGCATTGTCACATCCTGTTGGTTGGCGTCGGCGCTCACGCCCTCTGAATCTCACGCCAAAGGATGTATATGGCAACAGAGTCTGGCAGCTGTGAACAACAGCACCATCTCCAGACTCAAGAGCGGACGAAAATGTGTTGATGCGCTCGGCAACGTCTGCAGAATCCAAAAACCTGCGGCGACGGACCACCGCGGTCGGTGTGGGACCACCGCCGCACGAGGTGAGGCCGTTTGATTTAGTAAAAGGTTTGAGAGTTTATTTTCTGCACAAAGAGCAACCGAGGATCAATAAACCAAAATAAAGCCACCTTTCCAAAATAGAGCAGGTTCAATCTGGAATGGGCACAACACCTGCCCTGACTCTTCCCGGACTCCAGTGAGGCAAACTTTATATAAACCCTGGGGCCGGGCCAAATTGGACCAATCAGGGTCAGTTGTTTGATTTCCATTCGCACACAGACAGGACATGCTACATGAACATACAGCGACACAGAGTTATCGCTCAGCCAATAGCATTTCAACGTAGCCATTGACATCAGTGGAAAAACATTCATTCTACAAGTTATGTTGTATCGTCGATCAAAATTTGAATTGGCTTCACAATGTAATCAAGAGAGCAGTTTTAGTAGAGGTTAAAGTGCACCATCAGTAAGTGAAAGGTTTCAGGGGAAATCATTTTGAAATATATAATATTTACTTTTCTTTTTATGCAGTCTCAAGTGTTATACTTTCTTTCTAAATTCAATCGCGCTTGCGAGAGATCAGGATCAAGAGATCAATATCAAAGGTAACGTGCCAAACTCCGATCGACACCACGGTTCGTATCATTTGTTTTATACGTCATCGTTTTTCATTGAGTCCTCGGAACAAATATTAACGTGAACTCTGTGTAACCTGCTGTAACTGACTCTGCCTCGACAAAGACAGAGCATTGATTGATTCGATGAAATAGGCGGATGGTCAATTATCAGTAAAGAATTCCACCTATCATCATCATCATCATCATCATCATCATCATCAATAACCTGATACTCCCATGCAACGTCTGGAATTCAGCGGCTTCAGTTCGTGGCAGGAAACTGTTTCAAATCACCAAATATTCACGATATGTTTATAAAAGACAGTTTGCACTTGATGAGGACAATTTAATCTCTGATCTTTGTTCAGTGTAATCTGACATCTCTGTTTCATGGACACCACTCAATTCGCTTATCAGATTATTTTAATCAGAAACATCCCAGGCTCTGCTTTTCCATTGTACAGTCCCAGTGGAGCTGAGCTGCACTTATTTTTGATAATGCAACTCAATAGAAGATGATTTTTCAGTTTCAAACATTTTGAAACTTTTGAGTTTTAATGAGGATCGAAGTTCTCCTGCATGTTCACAAGGGTGAGGTGATGGTTGCAACATGCAGCTTCACCTTCAAATCTTGCACACTGCACCTTTAACACTTACGCTGCTTGATTAAAAAAACAAAAAAAAACAGTCCCACATAATGTATTGAAATTGACGTGTTGGAAAATGACACAGTGGTTTAGAGGATGAGCTCGTTATACCGAGCCTCTGTCAGCCATTTGTGTTTAGCGCTGGGCGTCATCACATCATCACAGGACAGGCCGTAACAGCGCATCCGCAATTTCAATTCCGTGTGCGTCTGCGGCCTCTGTTTTATTGTGATCTGTCCGTTTACTCTGTGAAATACGGAGAACAAACAGCCCCTCGGCGGGGGCTGGGTTAGGGTTAGTCGCTCTGTGCGCAGAATCCCGTTCGGTCGTAAAATAATTCCTGCTCTCAAGTGGATTTGTGGAGGAGCGTCTGCTTTGACAGAGCCGCTGGAGGACAGATGAGATGGCCAGGATGTTGCGCGCTGTCTGAAGCATCAAAGATTTATTGATGAAGTCATATTATTTGGGGGATCTGTTGTTGTAATTCGAAGGATTCATAATATGGTTTACTACAATTGGATAGCACATGCTTACAGTAACCCAGTGGGCCCCTTCAATTCAATAAAGCAGCGCTACATTGCACACGTTCAGATATTCATTTCCTAAATCTGCCTGATTTGTTTCACTGAGATTCATTCTTGGAAATCATAGCAAAATATTTGAAGCCCTGTGAGATTATGTCATCTTGTTCACAAACAAACCTACGACAGGACTTGAAATACGAATGTAGTAATAAAATCAAACATTTAGCCTGAGATCGATCTCAAGTAGCCTTTGAAATCAAATATTCTCTATCTGTTTACTTTTAGTGTCATTCTCGGACACTAGGGAACTACAAGTGGTGATGGAGAGTCCAAGATTAGCTCTCTGCTCGAGACTTAATGGAACTTTACTTTGAAAAGATACAATGGGTTTGTTCCTTCCTGGTTGACTACCCCACACTACCCCCTGTTTTCCTGCCTTGTAAAGCCCACTATAAAATCTGCCCTTTGTGTTGCTGCCCTCCTGAGCAAGTTTTGTTGCCCTGTGTGACCTTTGACCTCTGCTTGTGTTTTTCGACTTTGCATGTGCATCTGCACAAATGACTGAATTGTGAGTAGAGACTAAACGTTTCTATCCTCTTGCAGGAGCTGCATTGTTGCGTTGAGCATGGATAGAATGTAGCGCTGGGTTTGAATACAGAAATAGTTTTGTTTTGAACAACTAGTGGAGAAACAGCCAGAAACGTTGCAAATGGAGCAGCTGCAAAGGCCATTCTTCTTCTGCAGTAACCTCAGAAAGAAAGGTATAGTTTCTTACATGTGTTTATATATATATAATACTTTGAAACTCTAAAAATACACTTAAGAGTATCTGAATCAGGTGACAGTGGAACATTACAGAAAATATGAAAGTGTTTGTGGAAACCAGAAACACATGAAACACGTTTGGATGGAATATGTTAAACACCAGCTCATGCTCTTAAATTTCATGTCTGCTAACGTTTAAAGATGATTTGACTTCGAACCTGCTGCCACTTCTGAACGACCACCAAACAACAGAGAATGCATGTTGCAAAAATGTGGTACAGGGTGGTGAAATGAAACATAATAGCCCCAGTAATTTCAATACGCAATAGGAATATTTAAACAGGCTTCAGTAAGGGATCATTTGAATTTGTTCATTCTGCAAATACGAACACAAAAACAATGAATCTGAAAAGAAAAGAGCGGAAAATAATGAGCAGAAATGCTCAAAAAGTGGATGCTCACACTTGAATCACTTCCAGATGTCCGGGACAAAAATACGCTCAAACAAAATCCCCTTCAAAATTGAAATGTTGCAGAAAAATGTCCAAACACCAGCGAGCCACTGTTTATCACCAGTCAAAATATTTCCCTTGACATCCTCCTCATCTGTCCCCACCCATGCCTGTCTCGCCAGGCTGCTCTGTTGAAAGGACGCACAGATTAAAGGGCCCATTCGAGGCTCGATGACACTGTGCCCCGTGTATCACGGCAGGGGGGTGGGGGTGGGGGTGGGGTGGGGCTGGGTGGAGCACAGTGTAGTTCCTGTAATCCACGTTGATGATATAAACAGTTTGGCCCCAAAAGACAGAGCGAAGAACAAAAGATGTCATCATACGTGTGTGGGAATTTCCCCCTGGGTCGTTATTTTGCGATGAGGCTGCTGAGCTGCAGTATCACAGCACTCGCTCATTTCTTATGGGAGGTGAGAGCATGTTTCTCTTCTTATTTTCACCCAATAAAATGTGTTCGGACTGCGGACTTTTCCCTTCTTTTACTAAATGTCACTGGTTCAACCCTAGTTTTCAATAATGGCCAATCACGAATGTCTCTTGAAAACACGCAAAAATTTCTAAACAGTAGTTTGAAGATGGAGCACATACAAGAACTGAGCGGCACCAAAACCTCTCTGGCCTCACATTCTTCCTCGAATTTGCCTCAAACTGTCCAGTCTCGACGCAGCTAAGGTGGCATTATTGCCTGTTGATGCGTATTCTACACATACCACAAATCGTATTGGAGGCACTTTGCTGCCATCTAGCAGACCGGGTGTAAACTACATCCTGTTGATGAAGGGAGGAAGTGTCGGCTTGGCAGAACACAAACGTTCGGAGACTCTCCAAATTTGAGGGAAGTTATGCTAATATAAAAACATACTGTGTAATACTTGCTTATTGGTTAGCTCCTGCTGCTGATACGTACCAGAATAGATTACATGTAAACCACAAGTGAGGAGGATATTTGCAGATTTTGGTTCGTCACGTTTTCTCTATTTAAGATTGTATCGTGTATACTGCTGTGTTTAAGTGCAATTTTATAGAAATGAGATGTCATGTGCATCTATTTCAAATGTTTTGAGGTATTTAGCTTCCAAGATTCAATGTGTCATATGCACAGTAAGGATGCATTTTCCCTTTCAAATGAAATTATTTGTTAAGCACAATGAATGCCAAATGGATGCAAAGTAGAAGTACAAACGGTATAAACTAGATAGGAATATAATAAGGAACAGCACAATTAAAAAATATATTGAAAAGTAAATAATAATGACTGTTATGTCCAATTATGCCGAATGTTGCTCATTTGCATCATACCTGTAAACGTATGTATGTGATATAACAATCTCCGCTTAGTTTAGCATCTGTTTGAATGCAAAAACTGAAATAATAATATAATAATAACTACATCCAGGCAATAATGGGTTACAAAAATGACTCAGTCCAGAGTTTATGTACATCAGGTCTGGCCGACATTTCTGTGTATATGCAACATTTAAATCCAATTTCATTACATTTGACGGAAAATATGTCGAGGCTGTTTGTGGTCCTGTGGTGTTTTGAGCGCTCGGCCTTTGTTTAGTATCTGTCATCTCTTTGTCTCGCATTGCGTGAGCTGGCGAACGCGACTGTGAGACGACGAGGGCTCGTGTGCTGTTGTTCTCCGTTGGTATTAGAAAAACGCGCCACCGACTCCCAGACAAATCCGATAAGATCTGATTGTTTTACACCGAAGACGTGGTCTTAAACGAACGCAGAGGTCCCAGTCATCAGCATCTGGTTATATTAAGGCCGAACCCTCAGACGTGACCTGACTTCAACTGAGTTCAAGTTCTAGTGGCCACGTTTTCCCCTGTTCGATTATTGTGCTCCTTCTGCAGAGGAGAGGCCCTTCACTGTCGCTGCTGAAACCGAGATGACTCGGCAAGATGCTCAGAGACCGGGAGCAGCCGAAGAAGCACATCTGTGTCTTTTGTATGATTTTCATTCACTTGAAAATGTCACATATTGTTCTTCGATCTGTGAGCGAAAGAATTGCAGTTTCATGTTGTTTGCCTTGTGATATAAGGACAGGGCCAAATATACTGTATATGATATGGCACTCGGGGGCTCCTGTAAAAACATGGGGGGCCCCCACAGAGAGGACCCCCTCCAACTCAAAAGTATAAATTCATGAAAATGTCAGCATGTTATTGTTTTGAAATTGTTTTTTTGTGACAAAAATGATTGAGATCTTACACACTGCACCTTTAAGTGTTTCTTTTGTAATACTGTTTATTTAATTGTTGCTACTATTGTGATCCTCTGTGAACGTGCACAGAGATCACTTGCTCACTCGTGCCTGTGCAGTAAAGACAGTCATATGTTGCCTGATCCCAGCCATATGTTGCCTGATCCCAGAACTACAGAGGACGTGTGACACGTGAAGCGCGTTAAGTATTTTTCGTTGAAAAGCAGCCGATTCGGAACTCGGACGACACATGTGCCTGCCCCTTAATACATGTTAAAATATTATTACCAGTGTAAGAAATGTTGGTGGTTTCCTCTGATGTATAATGACACATAATCCCATATGCCACATCATATTACAGTGAGAGCGTTGTTCTGTTCGCCCCCCAAAAACAGGAGGTTACTGCATGTTCCCCTTCAGAGGAACCCAGACTGAAATCTTGATGTGTTGCTCCACTCGTGCACCATGTGGATTTCTGGCTCCGGGCACGAATGGAGCTGAGAGGGGGGGGGGGCAAAAAGTAAAGGTTGAGGCCACTTGTCTCCAACGCCGAAACTACTCCACTACGCCAGGGTATCGAACCCTTTTTCGCCGAGGGCCACATCAGCATTATGGTTGCTCTCACGGGGCCGGTTTGGATTGTGGGACTAAATGTGATTACTACCTTTACATATTGCAAAACTGTCCCCATATTTGATTATTATCAATCATTTATTCTATTAATCTATTATTTATTTAAGTTACAAATATTGTATATACATTTCCACACCTGTAAACACACTGAATATATTGCTGCACATAAAAAGTGACATGTGTAAGTAGCGGGAGTTCATGGGGAAAATGTATTCTTCAGACTTTTATTTTTAGACGACCATATGCCTTTAAGCTCTCGCCACATTCGGCCCACGGGCCACGAGTTTGACACATGCACGTATGCAGAGAGCGCAAGCGTGGTGAAAATTGTGTGCGCCGGCAAAGTAAAGAGAGGGAGCGAAAGACATTTGTATGCAAGGTTTCGCTTCGGCACATTAGCATTCAGAGACGAGTCACTCTGGGCTCTGTGTTTGGTCCGGTATAAATCAAACAGCATGTTTACAGTGGGAGTTCAGCAGAAAAAAAAAAAGGGAGAGGGGGCGGGGAGGGACGCTATTGCTGATGCAATGCCCAAAGTGAGACCACTCTCGGCATTTCACATTTGATTTTGATTTTGCGTCGCAGTTTGAGCCGGTCCTCCGCGCTAACGACATCCAGGAGAGCGTCTTGATCAAATCGATTTGACTAATAATTGGCGTCCGATGAGACAATAGGAGGCTCTTTTGCCAGGGATGTTCTTCACTTCACTGATTTTCCCGAGCTTTTGTGCTCCGGTCCTTCTGATATCATCTGTGGCTGCTCCTCTCTCTCCCCCTCCGTCTCACACTCGCACACACACACACACACACTCCCTCTGCTCATCATCCAATCACTGGCCACACCCACTCCCAGCAGCTGCTCTCACTCACCTCATCAGCCACTCCCATACATAAGCCCCAGTCTTCGTGCCTCCCCCAACAGCGGTATCCTCTTGCTGCCCCCGGTCCCGACCTTGCTCCTGCTCCCGGTAACCTGAACCTTGCCTGTTACCTCCTCTACCCTTCCTGCCAGTACCCTGTCTGCATGTTTGCCTGCTCCTTGCTTCATGTAAAAGCTGGACTCGTTCATCTGTGTCCTGCCTGCTCAGTACCGCTCTTGGGTCTGTTCCACACACACCCGTTACACTCCTACTTGTTTCATTTAGTGGGATCTATCTGTTCCTCTTGCAGGGATGAGTTAAGAGACTGGATTGGTCCCGCTCTGTCCCACGGTCTGCCAATAAGTGTTTTGTTGTATCTAATAGTGGAAACGTATGTATAAATGTGTTTTATAGTAAGTAGTAGTATGTAAAGTGTTTATTGACATTATTAGCAGTAGTGCATTGATGAAATAAGTAGACTTATAGAAGTAGACTAGAAGTAATTTATGATATATTTTGATATATCAAGACCATGCATCGTCAAAATGATATTTTACAGCCATTTTTGAATGAAAAAGAAATGCATTTAAATCCAAGTAAATTAATATTTTTTAATCAATTGATATTAAATCAATTTTTAAGGTGGTTCAAGAGCTTCTGACTTTTTTGGACCATGAACTTATCTACATTTCTTCCTCTTTTAGCAGTCAGTTGTTTTGCTCTCATCCACTCAGGCTCTTCAGCTGCTGAAAGTGACTTTGTGTTCACAGGCTATATTTGCTGTATTTTCAGTCGTAATCATGGAGTGCATGGTTGTCTTTTGGAGTTTGTCCGGGCTGTATAAGCTTTTGCCTAAAATAGGGATATGGGAGCACTGAGGACACGTAAAAACAACAAGCGTGATGCTAGAAAACCCAAAACAAGGAGCTCAAAGATGCTACAAACGAGTACAAGCTATGTCCCATGTCAGGGGCCACGATATTCCTCTGAGGTTTTGGTCTGTGACCAAGACATCGTGGGTCTCCAGACAGGATTTCCTCTTCATGTCGGCAGGTCCTCACTCCGTTCCAAACAGTTGGATAGCTGCTTCGCTTTGTAATGACTTTAATGATCGTAATAATCCTGGGTGAGGTCCGTCTTTGGGGAATTTCACAGGCGAGACCATGGGAAGACCAGCACACAACAATATTGTGTTTTCGATCGCCGTCTCAAAAGACTGTGGCGATGCTGTTTTTCAATCATGATAATAAATCTATTTGATTCGTGTAAGTATTAGTGTCACTCTTAAAGGTGCAGTGTGTAAGATTTGGGTCATTTCTGTCACTTCTGAAAAATATTACAAAACATTGACATACTGGCATTTTCCTGAATTCACACTCACCTAAATGTTTTATCCCAAGCGCCCCCCTCCCCCCCCCCCCCCCCCCCCTGAGCTGGTCCTCTCTGCGGGGGCCGCCATGTTTGTACAGTAGCCCAGAGTGGACGTACTAAACATCTTTTGAGTTTGAATGACAACTGAAGTCTATCATAGGTTCTCCTGCAGGCTGGGAAGGGTGAGGGTGAGGTGATGGATAATCACAAATCTCAGCAAATCTTACACACTGCACCTTTAATTAATTATCATCAAATTCCAAAATCAATCCCATTTTCACAGCTCAAATACTCTGTGTGACATAGACCTGAACGGAAAACAAAACAAATGTGTTTGAGGGTATTTTTAGATCAAAGGTTAAAGGGTATTACGTATTTTCGAGTATTTACGATAATGGCTCTTCATTTCCTTCCCCTGGCTGTCGATGTTGCTTGGCAGTAACTCCCTGAAACATCGGCCAAACTGCAGCAGAGCCAAAAGAATCATGACCGTCTGCCTCGGTCTCAAGAGGTGACATCAGAAAATACACAAGTCCTCAACAGCAACAAGATCTCATTCATACTTTGAGTTTGGGGCAACGGAGGATCCCTCTCCTCCTCCTCCTCCGTCCTCTGCCGAAGACATTAACTCGGATCAGCTGTGCTTCTCATCAGCGGCGCTCGCACCGCGCACCGGAGTGTTGCACTGACAAAAAGACAAGAAAGGACGGATGTATAAACACAGGCGCCCGTGTGAACAGAACAACTGTTTTATGAGCATCCAGACGTGCGCGTGTTGCGCACGCGCCGCATTCACAGCCAACGCAGGTCAGGGAGCAGCGGCATGGGATTGATTGCGCTTCCTCCGTCCGATCACATTTAGGTTTGCCAAAATGCTGACTCAGCATAACTGGTCCACCGAGCCTCATTCGAAATGCGTATGTTGACCGGGCTTTCGATTCAGGTCGCTGTCGTTCGCGGCCTCACAGATGATCAGAGTTGGATTTATGTGTATAAGTTCCATTGTTCCTTTTTTTTATTTATTTTTTTTATTGCCTATGTTTTGACCATCTTTCTTTTTTGTAGTGAACTTGTTGAGAGCAGAGTAGAGAGTTTTATCGATTCTAAAAATGTGCACGTCCGCCTCTCTGCATCCAAACATGTCATCGTATCTGGCTGCGTCGTCGTGTCTGATAGATACTCTCCAGCAGGACAGGACGAGTCTGGCAGGGGTCTCGAGGGCGTGGCCCACTGGAGGTCTGGTGTCATTACGATAAATTCTGCTAAGGGAACACTTTGGAGACGGCACTGTTTTTAGGTCATTGTGCTCTGATTGGACTGGACAGACACATTCCTTGTATGTGGGAACACATTCTTGGCCAGTAAAGCTGATGCTGATTCGCCGTGTGTGGACCCAGAACTCAAACGCGTTAGTGACCCCCCCCCCCTGTATTTTTCACTTTGTGTTTCTTTTTTTTGCAGAGGTCAAAGTTCAGCACAGGTCGGTGCAGATCGAATGAAACCTGTCGGCAGAAGTCGGGTAGGTGACAGAAGCTTGATCGATTGTCAGTAAAGACACTGACTGCACGGTGCAAAGACCTTATCTCAGACCTTACCTTCTCGTCGCCGCGCAGACGAGCGCGAGCGTCGCTGAGCGCTCTGCAACGGACGCGCAGTGACCGCCACCATCGCTCCCCCTTAACCCCTTTCCTCGGGTCGGGTTCAAGCCGCAGCATTCCTCCGACAATGCCTGTATGCGTATATAGCATAAACAGATGGAAGCTCTTGGCTGTGTATGCAGCGTCCGGCTTAATGGTACTTGGGGATCTATTGTTTTTATTTATAGCAGGCCTCCGCCGCTGCTGTGCTGGCGTTTCTCATCTCACGGAGAACTTGGTATTTCATCAAAAAGAACTGGAAGTCAGCGAGCCTTGCGAAACAGCTAATGATAACGCAAATGAAAGCGGACATTTAATATAAACGGGTTTCGTGCGAAGTGTCGGGACGCGCCATGGAAACTCTCCGTTTTGCCGCTCGCGCGCAGACGGATTTTGATTGTTCCTCCTTCTCCGTCGCTGAGCCCTAAATAACCAGCCTCCCCTCTGCTCGCTGGCAGTCGGACCCTAACCACCTCTCTCCTCGTCATTTGGGGCTTTGCGGAGAAGTGGTTAACGGTCGCCAATGCATGCTGAGCTCCCGCTTGAGGAGGTAGAAATCAAAAGATACGCGCCGGCGCTTTTGCCCACTGCTTTAATTCCATTGGGCAAATCATACAAATTTGCCCCAGAACTTTAAGACTTCGGAGGAGGGTTCAAAGCACGACTCCAAATGTGCTGATGGACTCAGATAGTTTGTACTCGGAGATAAAGTAAAGTCTTGCAGCTTATTCTAAAGAGCACCAGGACCTCAGGGGTTACGGAGAACAGGTCTAAGCAGCTTTCTCCTGAAGATAATAGCCAGCTCTGATAATATTCCCCCTTCGCGCTTCTCTGACTGCTCGGGATTAAATTGCTTTTTAAATTGGAAATGTTGTTCTCCATGCACCACTGCACATCCTGCCGATGGGGGCGGGGCCTCACGTGCAGGCTTCACCTCATACGATTTAAACGAGCAGGTTTCAGTGTAATCCTGCCGTCATCACACCCCCTCTTCTTATCAGCGCTGCACACAAACGCCGTCCATCAAACGTCCCGCTCGTCTGTTTCATTTAATGGAGCTGCCACGTCTCTTTGAAAAAAAAAAAATATATGTATATATATATATATATATATATATATAGAAGGACAAATTATTTTAATGGAAGTGCCACCGCGCGTGGTTTGAGCGACACATCCTTCTTCCACCTCCCCTCGTCAGCGCTACGTTCCCGCCGGCTGCGCCATCAACTCGCGTGAAGTGAAAAGTAGTTTACACTCCATGTTTTTCTGCTGAGTCAGCTCCATCCCGGCTGAATCCTCGGAGACGTCTCGCGGCAATAACGCCGTGTTTTTCCTGATGAGTCTTTCGGAGCAGCGGTCTGTGGGAAGTGTTCACACCTGAGCCAAAGCTCCTGTGTCCATGTGTTCACGAGGACTTGTTCTTAAAGGTACGGTGTGTACGATTTGGTGACATCTACAGGTGAGGCTGCATTTCGTATCCATAACCTCACTCATCTTCAGACGCGCTCCCGGTGTAAATCTACATTAAAGGACTGACTTTAGGGTCACGTAAAAAGCAAGTCATACATTGGGGTGATTATACATTTGTCAAAATGTCAATATCGTTGTTTTGCTGTTTTATTTCGAGAAGTGGAAGAGACAAAAACGTAGTGGTACATTTTTGGTCAAGTCTGAGAACCCAGAGCCCCCGACTGGAGAATAGGTTGACATGGCTGTTTGGAACATGCTGAAAAAAATATCACTCTCCACATCACATCATCATGTCGACGTTCTCATTATTCAAATGTGCCCACAGGCAATCATGTGACCCGGGTCAACCCAGATTCTGGAAATAGGCGAGAGGTCAACGGGTCCGAGGTCACAGCCTGTATAGGAGAATATGTTGACAGTGCACATGAGAGCTGTGGCTCAGCTTGATGCAGCGCGAGATCAGCTCTCCTGCTGAGACTAAATGTTGGTTGGTTGCTGAGCCTGAGGTCTGAAGAGCCTTTCACACCTGTTATTTTGGTTTGGATTGAAGAGGGAAAGTCTGGAGGTCCAGTCCAAACAAGTCGTCCTCCGGTTACACGAGGATGAAGACGAATGAGTTCAGGATAAGATACGTATATATTTATATATATATATACATACGCGCACACGTGTACCTCGTCCACGCATCTCTTTGTGTTGTTGATGTTCATTCCGAATGCCTCTCTCTCTCACTGAATCTCCGTCGCTGCAAAACGCCACGCAAATGAAGCTCCTCGGTTTTCGTGCAAAGCCGTCCTGACGAGAGTCTGCGTAAAGCATCACTTTCGGTTCGACCACACTTCTCTTTTTTCCATGCAGAAGTGATTTGGCCCCCAGACGTCGGGCCTGAACCTGTAATTATCCAACAGCCAGAGCAGTGTCCCTGTAATTCCTTTAAACCGAGCAGGATCCCGAGACCTGCAGGGAGGTCTTCCTCTCCGTCACATGTATCAGGCGGAGCCCCCCGCCGCCCCCCCCCTGCCCCTGCCCTCCTGTCCCTCCTCCACCCACAAACACACGCACGTGTTTTCACTTTGGCCCGACACGTTACATTATGTGCAGCTGAGAACTGGTAATAACGAACAGTTACTTTGATCAGAACCTTTACATGATATTTTGCTCTGTAAATCTGTCTGGGTTTGATTTCGACGATCAATATCTATGTCTTGATCAAACGGAATGATGAATAGAATTTACAAAATAAAGTCTCTTGCAGTTTCCTCTCCAACAATCCATCACATATGGCGCTGATGTGTAAAGTTGAGACAACACATTCGATCTCTACTCTATCAAAATTCAAAAAGAGGAAAAACCATAAAGTTATTCAAATCATAAAGTAAAGTTATTTTTCACCATAAAAATCTGATTATAAACATTGTACGTTTAATTTGGTTGATAAAAAATGGTTTTGTTTGTTTGAACAAAATAAAAATATGTGTATATTTTTCAGTATTGATCAATATTTTCTTATGAGCAAAGA
Source organism: Chascanopsetta lugubris (assembly GCA_016785325.1). NCBI lineage: Eukaryota > Metazoa > Chordata > Actinopteri > Pleuronectiformes > Bothidae > Chascanopsetta > Chascanopsetta lugubris. The sequence continues at coordinate 47,810 of JAFBJT010020355.1, read as the reverse complement.
TTGTTCAAAAAAATCTCTTTTGAAAATCATTCAAAAATAAATCATTAAGTGCCACACATACATGCATTCGCAGGAATAATTTTTCTGTGAGCTGGAATGTTTCATACTAAAGGTACAGTCAGTAGGATTCAGTGCTAAATACCACTCAGCTCTCCTCTCCCACTCCAAACATGTGGCCGACTACAGTCTAAAAAAAATATCAGGAGCTTTAGATATTTCAAGATATTTCAATTACACAAAAACACAGTCTCTCATTTAACTATAAGTTTGATGCAAAATAATATATTTCCTGTCATACGGTTGATTCATGTGAATACATTGAATAGGTTGAATAGGATTTGATTGAATAAAGTCAACATCAGAATATAATGTTTTACACAATTAACTGCACTGAATACAACAAATGTTTTACCACTTATAAAAACAACAATTCGATACGATAATCGGTGCAGAAAATGTGACGTTTCATTTTGTTCGAAGTGAAGAAAATAAAGTAGAAATAGTAGAAACATTTGAGTACAGTCTTTTTTTCTCCGACTTTTACAGTGTAATGTACCAAATAGAAATAAAGAGAGGCACATAAAGAAAACCACTGATTGGTTCAGCTCTGCAGAGAATGATCACACGGCTCTCTCTTTGCAGTTAGTTAAGAGCCAAGGTTGTGCATGCAGAGTAATATGGTGAGACATTAGAGCTCATTAATTCACATGAATTCAGCACAGTTGGAAAAACAACACTGGTTCCTTCATGTTTTGATTTAGTCCTTCATGTGAACTGCAGGAAGAAAAAAAAAAGAAATCAAACCTTGGGCCGGTTGCTCTGATGGCTCTAATGAATTCCTGAACCGTGTTACATCATAGTGTCGCGCTGTTGTCCAGTGAAAGGCCACATTGAAGTTTGACTCGACAGATGGGGCCTGTCTATTCAAACAAACCTGAATCAATATGCACAGGCCAGACCACTTTCTTTGTCAGCGTTCCACGTTTCTTTTTTTTTTTTTACAATTACAACTCTTCTTTTCTTCATCCGCCCCCTTTTTCTCGGCCGTCAGTCTCTCATGTCTTTATATTGTGCAACATCCTCGATGGAAGGTCGTCCAAGTTCATTCCAACCGTCACATTTTGATTATTAAATGATGAAAGTTGTTACTGAAAGTTAAGACATGCTGTTGGTCCTAGATACGAATGATATATTCTGGAAAAAGTCTAATAATAAACAGATGGTGATATTACACAGTGTGGGGAGAAAAATAACTCTCCCTTTTGTTATTGTACAGTTTTGAAGCATTTTAAGATCTTTTTTTTTTTTAATTTATTTATTTTTTTGAGAAATCACATAACCACTGTGGTATGGGTGGGGGAAACGTGTTTACGGTCAATGCATTCAACAACACATTAGTGCCTGGAATGAGGTCTGATAATCTCACCACTGATAGCTTGCTCACTGAGCCCTCTACTGGTCACTGTAGGAACTGCTGTCCACTTCTTTCCATTCTGGTCCAACTAAATCAATAAAAAGTCATTACAGGGGCGGCACTGCTAAACCTCACAGGGGGAGTTATGATGAAGATGTCATCTTCTCTTCACATGCAGTCAAAGAATGAAAGAAAACTCTCTCTCTCTCTCTCTCTCTCTCTCTCCCCCCCCAGATGTCCATTCATCCATGTCCATTCAGAAAAGTGTGATTTCTACTAAAAGACATAAAACGTCCAATACGAATTAACTTAATGTAACGTTTTTCTAGCATTTTAATTTTTTTAGTGAACAGAATTGGAATAAGAAATGATTATATTGATGTTTTACGACTGTTTGATCAACTCGATGCATGACGTCATCATCCCATCACCTTTAGAATGAGCCCATTATCAAATATATAAGTCAATATATGTTATAATAGTTTTGCTGCTAAAGTCTGAGAGAATAGAGTTATAGTACTTATATTCAATCAAATGTTTATGATTGTGTTCAGGAATAAAAAGGAGTCAACACCTTTACATCAGTGTGACGTTTACCTCCACACACCATGGGCCGCAGTTGGAGGTAGTGAGTGAGTCTTACAGCCTGTGATTTATCCACGTCTCCTGAGGAGGAAGGATAGTACGCATGCGCACCAGAGATCCTCACCACATGGGTTTGGAACACAAACTGCGTCAAAAAACTGTACGAAGCAAGAGAAACAACCGGAAGTGGAGCAAATAAAACCCACTGGTTTGAAGACAAAATTAAAATTACGATATAAAAAATGTAGATATAAAACTTAGATGAGAGTTTAATAATCACTTTGTAAGATAGGGAACAATGTATTTTACGTACATACAGACCAATAAGGGAAAATAATATTTGATTTTCTCACGATAAAGAGTATATTTGTCAAATAAGTGCTTGGTAAAATGAAGTAATGAGATTATTGTAATTGTAGTACTGTAATCACAAAACAAAGAAACCATTCAGATAAACACAAAACAATAACAAGTGTCAAAATAATTTCATTGATAGGTTTTATTTTTGTCCTACCACACTGTCATGGAAGTAATGGGAAAAAAATAAACTCTGCTGTAGTAACAATAGAATTTGCATTACTATTTTGATGACGTCACTATTTAAAAATACTTTTTGTTGTGGCATAGAATTTCAAAAACAGACTTGAAAAAATGCTTTGTATTTAGATAACATACTTACTGACTCATTTCTCATATTAAATTTGGTTTTAGTAATGGTGAACCGTTTTGTTTTTCCACCTGATTTTATTTTGAAGGTCTCACCGGATGTTCCGTATGTAATATGACCAGCCTGTCGCTCCCAGCAATCACAGCACTGAGTCGTACAGCTGCGACCGCTTAGCACGAGCGGCTGATTCCTCCGCCTCGTCAGTGTCGGTTACAGGGTCGAGCGGAGAAGTCGTGCCCGTGGATCTGCCACACGTTCACCTTCCACGCTGCGCGCGCTCCCACCTCCGCACCCACCGGCTCTCGGCAGCACACCGACCCCGACCAGCTCACACCCAACATGGGTTAGAGAGGCGGATACGCACGGGATTATCCACTTTGTGCACTTGGGGGAGAGGAGGAGGAGGAGGAGGAGGATGGTGATGATGATGGAGGGGGAGACGGACTTGTTTTCGCAGAGACATCCTGACAAAGACACAGACTGAGAGAGAAGAGAGAGAGAGACGGCCCTCTTTGTTTTTTTTTTTATTATTATTTTTTTTACATTTATTTTTATTTGTTTTACTATCATCATCGTTGTGGTTCCCGCGGGTGTGTGCGACGCAGAGAGATGTTTGCAGAATTGCTGTGCGGCGCCGTGGCTCTGGTCCTGTACGTCAACACACTGGGCGCCGATTTCTGCTACGATGACAGGTACTTGGCTGAATGAATGGATGAATGAATGGATGATTGAGAGGGTGACTGGGTGACACACGCTCCACTGTTTACACGGACTCACCAGCTCGCCTGTGATATCGACGTGTAGTTGGAAGGACCCACGTGTGAGTGGACGTGAAGTATGTCAGTGCACCAACTCATCTTTGAGGTGTCATGCAACAATGCCTGAGCACAAATCAATCAAAACATAAACAATAGAAATATAGTCCTGTGCATGTGGAACAAGTTACAAGTCGAGTTGAGTCCTTTTTTAGGACCTGTCCAATAATATCACTTAATTTGTAAAGCACCTAACAGATGAGAAATAAATCAAAACACCATGGCGGCATTAAGCAACTTTTTAAATGTATTTGCATATATTCAGATTTTGTAATGTCATCATTTTATCCCTGCCCATACAGTAAGGTATGTACAGTACACAGCTGTCACTTTGTCACTCTTTCATTCATATGCACTCTAAATATACATAATATATTTAGAGAGCAGTTTTAACCATAGCCCTGTGGCCTATCGAAAATAAGGATACATCTAAGACAGGAAGTGTTTATATCGACGACAACAACAAGACGGTAGATATCAAAACACAGCATGAAAAGTAACGGGTAAATATGGCGGCGAATAATCAGGGGCACACTCTTAATGAATAGCTTCAATCAATGCACAGCCCTGCACTATGGGGCATGTCGTTGATTGTTGATATGTTCCCCGCACTGATGTATATCCTGAAATATCAGCATCGCTGCGGCAGCGTGAAGTGAAGTGAAGTGAAGTGTCCCATGATGCCTCCAGAGTCTGGACTTTTAAAGCTCCGACTTGCTCAGTGGAAATAATTGATCTCTGGAGGAGACGGCCCACTTTGTCTCCTCTCTGCCCAGCAGGAGGCCCTTTGTTAAACTTATCCTGCTGCAACGTATAGAAAAATCCCCCCCCCCCCCCCCCCCCCCCCCCCCCCCCACCCCCCCCCCCCGCACCCCCCTCCATTTCATTATTTATTTGCTTAAAAATAGACTGCAAGTCTTCCTTGCTCTCAGCCGCTGCTGTGCATCCCTCACTCGCTGGCCCTTCGGATACTTGATGGCGGAACGGTCGACAGTGCCCCAGGCTCATCGCGGCCCCATCCACACTGTGATGTAGGTCAGAGCTGCATCCCGGCTGCCTTTGCCATCGCCCGCCACCATTTCCCGCCGCCAACATTCAAAGATGTGAGGATGAAGTGCAGCTGCTGGGGCCGTGGAACACGGCGCAGCACTTTATGGCAGGTGTGTTGTGCGACTATTAAAACACTCTGAGGACAAACAGAACGTTAACACTCTCCACAGTGCACTTCCTTTACAGCTGCACCTCTCGCCGCTCCGTGTGTATTCAACATGAACACGTTCCCTGTGGCCTTTTCGCTGAAGGTCTGAGCCTTTTTCTTGTGGCTTGTGTTTGCCCTTTGCACCCAGAGGGGGGGTGTAGGGGGGAGGGGGTGGTGTCAGGTGATCCTGATTTGCTCCTTGCAGGAAAAAAGATGGTGGTGTGCGTCTATAAACCTGTCAGGGAGCGTCGGCAGCGTGCAGAGGTGAGAAGCTACTCCTGCTCCTGCAGTCTCCAGCGCCAGTGTTTGCAAAAGTGGGACAGGGAAAAACAAGCTCGTGATAATTCTTTGTTTACGTGATGTTATTTACTACGGCATGATGTCTGGTTCAAGTTAGTGCAAGAAAATTTTTATTTATTTATTTATTTTTGACGTGTTCATTCTCTGACATTTTTTTATATAGCAGGCAGTATATCATCTATCTGTCTTTGCTACAGGCTGCACAATTAGCAGCCGACTCCTGTCCCCTCGGGCTCCACTGGTGTGAGGGAGGGAGGGAGAGGGAGAGAGAGAGAGAGAGAGAGAGAGAGAGAGAGAGGAGGAAGGCAGGGCGCGTGCAATCGGGACATATGATTGGGAGAAGTGAGACAGCCCTGGACGCAGAGACTCATCTAACTTGCAAATGCTGTGCAGGAAAAACAAAACAACATGCAAAGAAGCTGTCGTGGTGGAAAACACTGAATGTGTGAACAACAATAAATCAAACTGCAGGTTTGGATTAACAGGGGAGTCCAATGATTTATGGATCATTCGAATAATGTCTGAAAAATTTATTTTTATTATTTACGTACAGGGGCCGCCATGTTTTTTTCAGTAGCCCAGAGTGGACATACTAAACATCCTCTGAGTTTTCATGACAATTGACATCTACCGTAGGTTCCCCGGCCTGTTCGAAGGGGTAAGGGTGCAACTTCACCCCGAGATGTGAGTCTCCAAAATCTTACACTCTGCACCTTTAAAAGTGCAGGGATAGAATTTCCCTAAAAAATCCGAAATACCTGCAGATGAATTGTTTATGGACATTTTCTCGCACTGCTTATTGATTCCTCTCGGTGGGAAGATGGATCGAGCTTCCACCTCTGAAGCAAATGCAGTGACTCGACTCATGTAGTGATTAAAAGTTGAAAGTGTGTGTGTGTGTGTGTGTGTGTGTGTGTGTTGTGTGCGCGCCTTGGGGCAACAGAGCAGGCCAAGAAGACACCTGAGGATGTGGAATCGATTGGCTGTGTGTCGGCAGGGAGCTGGAATACGTAATGTGTTTGTTGCTTTGTTAAGCGCAGTGTATGAAAAGAGAGAAGATACTCGTGCAGTGTGCGTGGGTCTGCTTCTCATCAAGGCTTTGCTCAGTGGTTACACGTTAATGTGAGAAAATCTATTTGTACGTCGTACCACTCAGCGACCAAGGCCACAGGGAGGTGGCAGTTGAAGGGAAGTGTTAAAGGTGCAGTGTGTAAGGTTTCTGTGATTTTTGTCACTTCAAAAAAATATTACACAACAATTCCATACTGATATTTTCATGAATGCATAATCACCTAAATGTATTTTTCCCCCCCTTACCCTCAAATGAGCCCGGTAATGTTTATTTACATGCGGAGCGGGTCCTCTCTACGGGGGCCGCCATCTTTTTGCAGTAGCCCAGAGTGGACGTTCTAAATACCTTCTGAGTTTTCATGGCAAGTGAGGTCTACCATAGGTTCTCCTGCATGCTCAAAATGGTGAAGGTGAGGCGATGGATACAACATGAAACCTCACCACTAGGTGTCACCAAATCTCACACACTGCACCTTTAAAAGAACAAGGCAAAAAACAAAAATGCAAGGCTATTTCCCGACCCTTTAGTCGCTCCCGGCCCCTCCCTCGATTTAAAAACGACATGCTGGAAGAGCGGGTGCTCCCCGAGGCCAAATCACCTCGGGGGAACGTCCCCCACCCCCCCTCCCCCGCTCTCCCCTGGTCACACTCATCATTAGCACATACACGACTTTGACACCTGCTCTGGAAAATGGGAATCGTACATCATGTAGTTCATATCTCCGCCGCTGTAATCTACCGCGGGGGAAAGGAATGGGGAAGCCCGGATAAATGTCAGAGGAGAAATACCGGCGCAATATGCGCGGCAGTGCACTAAGGCTGCGCGTCGAGAGACGTGAAGTGGAGCGGCGTTGTCGCCTCGATGGCCGGTTGCAAAATGAATGTGGCACTCGCAGACGAACGACTTGATGGGTGGATCGTTAAGGATCAGACCGCTTTGGTGACTACATATGACTCCCTGACCCCCGACCGCACTCCTGCAGTGCGAGTTCTGAGTGAGTTCCTGTTGGTAATTGGCTTTTTTGTTCAGTCCCGGGTGATGCTAGTTCCAGTGTGACCGTGGCCTGTTGTTATTGGCCAGTTGCATTTTATGACTCGCTGAGGGCACCACCGCTCCTCTCCGCTGCTGTACCTAGTTGTTGTAGCTTAGAGGAAGAGCGCAGAACCCCCCGTTGTCATCGCCGTTGTCATGAACGCACCGTTATCATGGCAACATGTAGAGTGTTGTGCCGTATTGAGTGGAGTGGCTCGATGTACGGCGTTGTCGCCTCGATGGCCGGTTGCAAAATGAATGTGGCACTCGCAGACGAACGACTTGATGGGTGGATCGTTAAGGATCAGACCGCTTTGGTGACTACATATGACTCCCTGACCCCCGACCGCACTCCTGCAGTGCGAGTTCTGAGTGAGTTCCTGTTGGTAATTGGCTTTTTTGTTCAGTCCCGGGTGATGCTGGTTCCAGTGTGACCGTGGCCTGTTGTTATTGGCCAGTTGCATTTTATGACTCGCTGAGGGCACCACCGCTCCTCCGCTGCTGTACCTAGTTGTTGTAGCTTAGAGGAAGAGCGCAGAACCCCCCGTTGTCATCGCCGTTGTCATGAACGCACCGTTATCATGGCAACATGTAGAGTGTTGTGCCGTATTGAGTGGAGTGGCTCGATGTGGCTTTGAGCGTTGTGCAGAGGGAGTGAACATTTCTGTGCGTGAGTTGCAGGAATTCTCAACACTCACAACACTGACCACCAAAGTTGCGTATTGGAATATCAGGAAGATGGTGTCTTTATTCCGCTTCTTTGCTCTCCACAGTTTGTGTTTACTCCCGAGCCACGCACACCGCCTCTATGGGTCACTGTTGCCTGTCAGTTGGCCTGACGGATGTGATGAACAGCATCCACCTCATTCTTCTGCCTTCACTCAGTGTCGTCAGGTTCGAGTGGACGAGGTCATGCCGAAGGACGCTGCGTCCCGGGGCATGGCCGATGATTTATTATGGCAAGACGCTCGGCGGCCACGCGCCGCATCGCTTCATGCGCTGAAAGCTCTATTAGTGACTCAGTCGGGAAAGGGTTGGAGGGAGGGGTTGGAGGGAGGGCCGGGGGGGGGGGGGGGGGGGGGGGGGGGGGGGGGGGGGGGGGGGGGGGGGGGGGGTTGTGTGGTTCAGACCCAAAAGTTGTCACGGCTGATGCGGTTTCGTTGGAAGCCCCGACTTTTTGGCGGCGAACAAGCCACATGGGCATTTTGACTGCATCATGCACCAGAATCAGCCCCCTTCTAGGTCAGGGGGGGGGGGGGGGTCAAACAGTGTACAAGATGGGGTACTTGGTTTGTGTTGGTGAGTATTTTTGATTGAATTCACAACTGCACTTGTACAAAAACAAAGAGAAACATTTGAATTTGTTCATCGGCCATCTTGCGATAACTTTACCGGCCCTGCTCATTTTGAGGTCAAACTTGGCCCCTGAGCTCAATTCAGTTTGACACTGGTTGTGGGGCTGTTGTCAGGTGGACGCCAGCCTGCATCAGCTGAGCTTCACAACAGATGAATCCGTGCCACTGTTTGCACCCCACTAGTCCCTCCTTCTTGGCCCTGTGCGTCGGTGCAGCGCACTGATCTGGAGCCCTACTTTCGTGGCCCCTGGTATAAGATGGGCTGGTTAGCGCTGCGGTTGTGTTGAGGGCCCAAGGGCGGCAACCTAGCAGTCCGAGCATCTCCGCTTTTTCCCCCAGTCAGGGTTTCTGTGTCTGTGCCCTGTAATTACCACCGTGCCTGCTGAGAGAGGACTCACGACATGGTTTGGTAGACGTAACTACTCCACTGGTTCTCCATCTCTCGCTCTCTCTCGCTCTCTCTCTCTCTCTCTCTCTCTCTCTTCCTCACAGTCTGCCTTTCCCTTCTACCACCCCTCCGAAGCCATTCAGGCAGCCAGCCTCCATCATCTGTGACCGCCTCCAGATGGTCCTGTTTGGTGTGCTGCTGTTTAGGGTTTTTCTCCCTCCTGCAGTTTGGATGGGAACGGTTTGAAGTGAATTCAAATGGAAGATGTTGTGCGTGTGCTCATAATTGCCGGGATGGAGACGTCAAAGCGGCTGATGACACGGACAGTCTGAATAAAGTCGGCGCAAATGACCCTTCCACCAATGCGCGTTCAGTACCCTCATATAAAAATGGTCTTTGTTCCAAGTGTGGATCAGCCGGATCAGTATAATGAGAAATGTGATCGCTTTTAATTGACTACATAGAATAATCACTCAAATTTAGCTTTAGCCCATATGCCTACTAAGTGTTACACTATATTTTGAGATTTGCACATATTCACTCTCTTTATGCTCATATTCAGGCTCAATTTATAGGAGTATTACATCATTCAATTTAGATAGTTGGCGTCACAATTAGATTTAAAGCCAATGCTTTCATTGATTGAAATTCATAATTAAAAAAATTGATAACTCTCTCTCTCTCTCTCGCTCTCTCTCCCCCTCCCTCCCCACTATCTGGTAGAGTGTGGCTGGTGCAGGATGTTTTGATAGTGGTTTAAAGGGCCCTAAAGGAACAGCTCAGTTTCTACCACAGATACATTAGATATCAGTTTCTCTAAGGTCTCATTGTCCAACAGATAGTTTACAAGCATAGAAATGGTTATTTTCACTCTGGCCACAACGACAGATAAGCTACTTTGGCTGCAATTCATTTGTTGCTAAAAATATAAGTAATGAGGGGTTCAGATATGTTTCTGACTATGTTTCATTTACCCACAAAACCGTATAGGATTACTTTAAGCATTCAAGTTGTAGATGGAGGTAGTTGATATGGCACTGCTTTGTCTTCCCCTTACTGTCATCAGGGACTCACTAAGAATTCATTAAACTGTATCATGGTTATTGAATTTCACCTCTTAAAGCTAATTTGAATATGTTGGCCCTTAGAGCTCGTCCCCTGTGGTTGAGGCAGAAAATGATCATCTGAAAGACATGGAAAATGCGCAATAGGGATTAGATTTAAGAAAGTGCTGCATTGGTGCACTTCCTGTTATGTTAAGAGTTTTCACAACACAGCACAACACTGGATTCATGTTACTTAATTGTGGACTTCCCTTCTCCCCAGAGTGGACATGCTGGACATCTTTTGAGTTGTGATGACAACTGAGGGCTAGGGTTCGGCTGAGGGGTGTTCAACTGCAACGTGCGACTTCACCACCACATGTCACTAAATCATGCATTCTGTAATTCTGACGATTGCCTATTTGGGAACCATGGCGTTTCTTGGCTTCATGTCAGTGGCAGTGCTGCACAGAATTGGAACTGTCATGCTCATACTGACAGCAAAAACGAAGCCAAATGATCCTGATTGCCACCTGGTGGCTGGCTTCATTATAGAGAAAAACGAGTATACGTTATTTTAAGGAGATGTTACTGCACAAGTCTTCGTTTGTGTTTTTCACTCTGTTGGAGAGAAGTCACGACTGCCCGCTGAGATTGACTTTGTGTATAAGGGTAACCTCCATACTGCAGCTCCATACTATGATTACCACGGTGCAGCCGCCTGTTGGACATGACACTAACATCATATGGCAGCAGCCGTATCCAGAATATTTTGGAGCTGGAGATGCGGTGTCTACCATATGCACTCTATGGTCATGCTATAATAACAGATCGGCAGTTTGTGTGGCGAGCCTCTGGCTGAGCGGTTAGGGCACATGACATATGGATACATATGCCTCGGGCAGCTGGTCGTCACTTTGACTCCTGGCCAGCTGAACCGTGCAGGGCTTGTCATTCCCCGCTCCCTCGTCTCATTTCCAATTTATCCTTCCCTGTAACCATCGGATAAGACAGAGAAAATGTTTTTCCCCGGGTATCGAGCCAGCAAGCCACACAACCGAGCATCCACTATAGAAAAGGCTGCAGCATTTGGCTGGATAACAGCATTTCCCTCATGCTGAGCCCGGTGACACTTGGTAATCTCAACTGACGTTTTACATAGGGAACATCCCCGAGTGATGCCACCTGACACCCACAACCTCCAGGTCCAGATGGCGTCTAGACGTTTGAGAAACACGATACATACATGAGTCCTAAATACCTGTGATATCGCCGCGATGTAGTGATCACGCAGTGAGGAGGGTGAGACGGCCTCGCTACTCTCTCCGTGATTACTGGAACAAACTGCCGCTGGATGAAACTGAATACTTGTGGCAGCACACACGGGGGGTGGGTGGGTGGGTGGGTGGGGGGGGCTGAATCACTCCACTGATTGCCCCTTTCAGCTGATTGTCATTTGCGATATGCTGTGTTGGTGCAGCGGTGCTCCAACTGAGGGATCACCAGCAGTAGCCGTGGCCTAGCGCTGCTCCAGCCATGTCACAGCAAGCCACTGCAAAGCTGCATTAATCAGGGTCTGATGCTTTGTAATCACCCGACGGGTATGCAGCCGTAGGATGAGGAATGGGCCATATGTAGTAGTTGTCAGGTGGGTTGCCTGGCGGTGGGCTCAGGCATTGGAGATCGTCTTCGCCGGGCGGCACCAGGCCTTGACCTCAGTCCCCTTTGATATTCTCAGCGCTCTTTGCTTGGCTATTTAGTTCAAAGCCAACAGAGTTTCTCCTCTAGTACATTGTGTGGTTGTTGTCGCAGTCACACATCCAGTTTCTTACAACCGGCACTCGCAGACTCACTCTACCAGACTGAGTCCTTCACGTGGTCGCAGTTGCGTGGTAGACGTTCAGTCCGTTTGAATAAGGTGACGGATGTGGCTTCCAAACAACATTTGTAACAGGTGTAAAGATTATTAAATGCAGCCGGTTACGCTCCCATCATTTGACATGGGTCTCCGATGATTTGACTCCACAGGGCTCTGAGTTGTTAATGGGTCTAGACAAGGGTTTGGATTTCCAGGGCTAATGCTGGTTGATGGCTCTTAAGCCACGGCCACTCTCCGGCTCTCGGCCCTCTTCATATTAATGGGATTAACGGGACTGTGGATGAGAGGGGGCATGACGTGTAAGCAGAGAACCCAAAGCCATTAGCAACAAAAACTCCCCTATCCCCCCCATATCCAACAGGGATGCTATAGTTCGGTCCATTCAGTGAGGAAGAGGAGAAGGTTACCCCTCTTCACTGGGCCTCCCCCCCAGCTCGGTGGTCCCATTCTCTGACGAGGAGCACTGGCTCGTTTCAATAAGGTTATGACACAAATTGGCCCGTTTGGACGAGATGCCTTTGTCCATTGTGAGAGGAGGTGTGTGGTCGCTCTGTTCTCAGTGGACCCAAAGAAGGAGGCCATTTGTCGCCACATAGAAGAGGAATTAAGCCCCGCTTGTGCTGGGGTGTTGTTGACGGAAGACAAAGCAACAAGACCCCAGTGTTTTTGAATGGAGCAGAAAATCACTGCAGTTTGGTGGACCAGACCTGTCAGAGCCTATCGGTTGAGCTCATGCTCGGTGCTTTTAAAGTGGCGAGGGAGAGGGAAGAGGCCAGAGGATTCCCGGTTACTCATCCAACAGAAGCGCCATTGTGTTAAGAGGGAGATGATTCAATGTTGGTTTTGGGTGAGACGCACAGCTTGATGCTCCAGTTGAGATCTGGTCGGAAGCTCAGTTACAATCAGGTCATCTGCTTTCGGTTGCAAGATTTCAGTCGGCTATCGTTTATCGTAAGTTCGTAAGTTCTCGACTGGTCTGGGTTTGGGACTCACCCTCACCTCTAGGGACGAACCGCGACCCCTAAAAATCCCCTTCAAATTAAAAGCACAGGATGTTTTCTCTTAACTTTTTTTTGCCCAGTCAAAGGCCAGCGACCGACTGAAAACGGTTCTGTGACCCACTTTTGGGTCACGACCCACTAGAATCTGTGGTCTAGCCGACTGTAAACACGATGAATGAATCAAAGAATAATTTGACAGAATCATTGTTGAGGACTTTTTCCGTTTCTTGTCAGATCCAGATTTGCTCTTTAAAGTATAAGTGTGTTTGAATTGCTCTGACTTGTGTTATTATTGTGGTTAGTGTGGGTTTCAGATATGATTACAGTATCCTGTGTCTCCCAAGTGTAGGAGGTGAGTCAGATGCAGCACAGATGGGCCTGTGGTCTGGACAGTTTGGCTACCGCTGGTAACCTGCTGCTCCCCTTCGCCCCGAAACACTGGGACACATATTAACACATGGCCCTTGTGTCCTTTATTCTGTGTTTGACAACAGAGAGTGCATCTTTTTACAATGCACTTGGGGGACACACACGTTTTAGAAATTTATTAGATGACCTGAAAACAAGCTGAACACTCCACCAGAGCCCTTGTGGACACGGATGGTCCCAGCTTGAGGACTCGCGTCCTCTCCTCCTCCCTCTCTCTCTCTGCCCTCACTTCCTACCTCCGACCAGACCAGAGCAGCAGAGGAAGAACATCTTTGCACTGGCTGCTCCTAATTGATACTGTCGAGCCCTGGGAACCCGGAGAGCGGTTTCAGTACAGTGCAAAATGCGTGCAAAGCACAACAGCCTGCAGCGCGCCACCCTCTGGGACACCACAGGTTATTTACGACCAGACAACCGGTCTGGCTCAGGTCCTGGTATACTTTCATTTAAAGTATGTTAAGAAAATACCCACCGCACTCCTACCGGACCCCTCCCAGGTTTGTCATCAATAGCAACACAGAGAGAGGGCGAGAGTTGAATCCACTCTATGTCTCTGGGGGCTTTTCATAAATGTTTATGTGGGATATAAAAGAATGAAAGCAGATTTAAAGGTATGTGATATCTGTACTGTCAACACTGCCTTTTTCTTCTCTTTGACCTACATTTGAAATCAAATGATGCCTTTTTAATTAAAGGGCCAGTACGAGCTTATTTGCCTTTTTTGTTGGCAGAAGAATAATAATGACTAATTAAACAAAAGTTTCAAGGTGTTTATAGTCACATGGAGGTACAGATTATTGATACAGGGATGACAGAACATTTACATTATAAGTAGTCCTCTTTATGGAGGTACAGCGTTGCACCGCCATGTTTTTATGGAGCACTTATTGATGTTTCGTGATAACTGAAGGATACAATCTCATGCATGACTGGCACGGACTAATGAGGTGAGGGGTATTCAGTTGCAACATGCAACCTCAGCACTAGATGTCATTAATTCCTACATGGCATCCAGTTTATTAGCGCCGTGCACATTCTAAATCAGCTCGGAAGGAACTGGGCAACTCTCCAGTGGTGCAGCCAAGTGCAGATAATTACTTGCTATTGTGACTGACGAGTTTTCATGTTTGTGGTCGGCATCGCAGCAGAGAGCGTATCGGTACTGTATCGTATTTGGTTGTGTGAATTGCATCGGATTCTAAGATCTGCTTCATTCCCGTCGATTCTCGAGTGTGAGGCGGATGAAATATACGGTTCTTGTTTCCCATATGGACATTAGAGATATTGCACTATTGCGTCATACGTGCAGTATATGTTACACGATCGGCGATGTGTGCGGGACATCACCTATTCCAATTAGATGTAGTCTGTATTGACTTCGTCTAATGTTGCATGTCGTGGCTCGGTGTGGACGATGAGTGGGAATGGCTCGAGTTGTATTATATTTCGCTGACGCAGCCAACTCCGTCTCCCTCTTTCTTTTTTCTCGTCTGGAGTCAAATCATACCAGCGCCGGATTGATGGAGTTGTGGTGGTTTAACAGGCTTGATTTCAGCGGTTTATTTTGGCGGAGCGCTGACCCTCAGCATCTGCGGCCACGCTGCTTCTCCTCATCCCTGACCCTTTCGCATTTGCGACTCTCCCACCCGGCTCCTCTGCCAAGTGAGGTCTTCCTCCTGCAGCCAAAGATGGATACACACAATTGGCCCCAGTTTATTTATTATTTTTGATCCGCTGAGGAATTTTGGGTTGGGGGGGGGGGGGGTTGTGGGGGGGGGGGGGGGGGGGGGGGTGCACAACTGTTTTGCCTTCACCAGCCCCTGAGGTTTGAGCGTCTGGAGCAAAGAAGAAGCGCTGTCAGCGGCAGAATAATGAGACTTCTTAAACGTGCGCTCAAGAAAAATAAATGTCTAATCTTGGAGAGATTGAGGGTGTGCTAAAGAGAGGAGAACGGAGCTGGCAAGAACAAAAGAATGACTGATGGAGCATTATGGCATTATATGAAGGCCGGGGCCACGATGAAGTGCGACTGTAAGGGCCTTCTGGCGATCTGCAGCGAGCGTGCTGTCCTGACTGTGAACTCCTGATCCATAGGACTCGACCACATGAAGTGCGGCGGGATACGATGAAGGTCCAAAACCCCCAAGATCCCCCCACAAAGTGTCCGTGGAGCCTGTGCAGTGGACAGGTTTCCCACCAGCACATGGTAGAAGCATCAGTGGCTGTTTTAATTAGGAAGCAGTTTAAGAGGAATCAATCCACACCGATGGCTTTCTGGGAGTTTTGTTTCCATTGGTGTGAGCCACTGGGTCTCCGGGGGGCCGACGGTAACCTTCAGATACATGAAACTAACAACCGCTCAAACACAATCTCTCAGCAGCCAAAGAAAGGAGGGCTGAGTCTTTTAGCCGGCCGGTCAGTCTCTGTGTTTTACTTTCGAGAAACACGCTCCATTATCTTGGAAGAAGACAAATTACACCCAGAGTGACATTTATATCAAGGAAATTCTCGGGGCGAGTCGGATTCTGTCGAGGCAGACGCGAAATGATCTCACCCTGCCGGCAGATTTCTTCCACTTGTGTGAAGAAAAAGCACATTATCAGCACAAAACGTGAGATTAAGTGACTGGCTCAGCGTTGGCTCGGCCTCCGTTGCTCATTCAGTGCCCCTCCGAAACATCAGCTCGCACATCGCGCCGCTCCATTGACGGAGCTGACGACTTGTAAGCGTGACAGCTGAAGTAAAGCAGGACGGCCTCGGGCACCTGGACCCGTCCGCTCCCTCCCGAGGGTCCGGGTCCTCCCCCGAGTGTCACCATGTCCCCCCCCCCCCCCCCGCAGGAACCGCATAGCTTCAACCACTCACAGCTCATTGAGAGGTTATTGATTTTGAGACGAGGAATAATCCACCACAGTTTCCCTGTGAGCGCACAGATGGCCGGCCCTCATTAGGCGAATGAAGATTTCATTTATTTTCCCTCCTGCAACTGTTGCAGAGGCCATCCATTCCTTCAGTGAAGTGTAAATCCATATCACAAAATGAATAGCCTCCATGTCTGCCGCCCCCTCAGGGTCACGAAGCATATGTTTGTATGAAAAATACGTTCTGCGTGGGAGTGGTTTGCAAAATGGCTCCAGTTGTATTTTTATGGCTGGATTTAGCATCAATATGCTTTTCACATGAGAAACGAAAACATATTTTTTGTATGTTTTTTCTTTTCCCTGTGTGAACAAACAAGTAAGGAATCAGATTTATGTGGTAGATTGTTGCGTATCTCACACGCGACTCCCGGAGACGTTTGGCTGTTTGTCACGTGGATGAACGATGGACACCATCTGTCACCATGAGCACGAGTTGGCGGGAGCCATGCTGCCGTGTTTGGCTGCTCAGCGAACTTTTAATTTGCGGTAACGACCCAACATCTGCAATTTAGGGGTCTTCGGAAATGAGAAATTTCGACTTATGTCAATTTTGTTTTTTAGGAAATGTTTAAAGGTGCAACGTGTACGATTTCGGTCATTTTTTGTCACTAGTATCTATAGAAATAGAAATACAAGACAATCGACCGGCGCACAGCAGTTTCTCATTGTTACACTGTGGCCTTGTACTAAGATGTGATGTTGTGGGATTGAATCCTTTTTGTTGAGAGTTCGAATGCCCTCTGACTTTCCTTGTATTTCCTTGGTCTTCCTCCCACAGTCCAAACCCATGCAAACGCAAGTTTGGCTAATTAGAGACTTCGAATTGACCATATTGACCCATCCTCTCGCCCAACGTCAGCTGGGGACTGGCTCCTGCCCCTCTGTAGCCCACCAAGGCCAAGCTGTATAGATAATATTCTGGATGCTATTTTTGATTTTCATTGTGTTTATTTCTTTAACTCACAAAAGTACCCCTGGTTCCTCTATTTGGCTGTGGCTGCACATTTGTTGTTTCCACAGTAATTGGCTGTTGTTTTCGTGGGCTCTTGTGTTTTACACTAAATTGCAAACTTGGCTTCCACCCTGTGCAATTACAGCTCCTCGTCTCTGAGTTGTTATGAGGCCATTCTTGGTGTGACTCCAGTTTGTCACCAGTCAGTGTTGAGGCTAGAATTAAGAGAGAAGATTTTTTTTGTGCTGTAAAGTGAATGAATGTGCTCTAGAATACTGATTCTCAACTAGTGGGTCCCGACCCATCTTCAGTGGGTCCCGACCCATCTTCAGTGGGTCACGGGCCTTTGACTGGGGAAAAAAAGAGTTCAGAAAAAATCCTGTGCTTTTATTTTGAAGGTTTCTTTATTGTCTCAGGTCTATTCACACTCCTTAACAGTAGTTGGCGATGACGCTCCCTAATGAGGAGATAAGCAAAATTCGATCCCGAATACATTGGAATGCAGCTAATTGAAAGGGAATATTTCCCCCTCGAGCATCGCCCCCTGCTGGTTGTTGTTGTTTATCATTTAACTTGTGTCTGTTTTCACACTGCGATATTCTGAACTATCCCAGGTTCAAACTGCACCATCTTCTCGATTGAATGAATTTGAGAAGTTGAAAATGTTCCTCTTTTTGGGTCGCGGCCCATCATTAAGGGGTCCCAAACCCAGACCAGCTGAGAACCACTGCTGTGGAACATTTCTGCAGCACGTTGCTTGAGTATTTGACGTCCTGACAGATGTACCACATGTTGCCAATGACTAATAGCTGTACAATACACTGTCAGAGTGAGTGTAACATTGGGACGCACATATCCAAAGCCATGCCATAATCACATAATCATCATCATGAATGATCTCATGGTATGTATTAATAATACTCCTGGTTTTCTTCAAGAAACCACCTCATCATTCCAAGCTGGCTGATTGAGAAAATAACCATTTGAAATATGACTTCTTTACTCTTGGACACCATCAGAGCGAATGTTTTTCCTACAATATTGCATTTCCAGCTCAAAACTACCCGTTCATCTCTATTCAAATGTAGTTCATCATTGTGAGAAGGAGAATCCTCAGCCTGGGAATTGAAGGCGGTGAATGAGACACCGTGGGGAGTGGGAAACCTGAGCAGCGCTGAAGAAAGTCCACGGATCGGTTGACGGTCCCGTAGTGTTGTCTACAGAAATCAAAAACAGATTTTTGTGTGTGGACGTGCAGGTCCCGAAACCTGCAAATAATACTTTCACAATAACATTGGCAGAGGGGACGTGTTCGTGCAGTCAGCTCCTGGTCAAACTGTACAGCAGATGGAGGATTCTCTGTGTTGAGAGTGGATTTGGAATGCATTCATTAATAAAAAGCAAAGCTTTAATTATTTGCAGATTTGTAAGACTTAGGAGGTTTTCTGTGTAACTGTCAGTGGACTCCCAGGGGTGAGTCAGCTGCTGCAGCATGGACGCCGGCAGCCTAAACCAGATTAAGAGTTTAAACCTTTTAGTCCCCAGTTGAGAGGCTGTTGAACTTCTCCAAATAAAAATCCATATGTTTCTTGTGTGGGATTCAAGAATTCCTTTTGGTATTTCCCAGGAAACGTGTCCACGTAATGATTTCTAACCTCGTGAAGAGATTCAATTCTTTGAAAGGTTAAAAAGAAGAAGGTTCGAGGCAAACTTGATCCTAATCAGGAGGTTCCTCTGAAGCTTTGAGTGATTGCGCTCTGTATCTGAACTGGTCAAACATCTTGATCTTGTTTTATAGCGCTGATCAAAGAGTGACCATGTTACTCTGGCAGGGATGCAGCGATGAATCTTGCTGTTCTTGCTGTGGGCACTTTCACCCTTTTCATCCCGACACACTCTGACAGCTCTGAACCGTGAAGAGAAGGTCACTTCTTTCATATTCATGAGCTTTGCTGCTATTTACCTGTACGCCTTCATTTGCATATGTCAGCAGATGATGTGCGGTGGATGTTGATTTGTTGAGGATTAATCAGACTGACAATCAGCATCAGCCACTCTTTGTGTAAATGCAGCACGAGGTGTAACGTATTATAATGAGTGCACAGTTGTATATATATATATATATATATATATATATATGTAGATATGTATATATGAATCAAAGAAGAAATACTAGATAAAAGAATAGAATAGAATAAAAATGATAGTATTTGTATTTTATTTATGATATATTGACCTCGTTTACTCACCAGTGGGATCGTTGTTTGAGTTTGCGTTGCTTAGTTTTGTGTTTTGTTTATGCCGAGTTAAGTCCTGTTTTTTTCCCTTAGTTTAGTTTCGAGAGCCTCGGAGCTCCTTAATGTTTTACAGTTTAGATTTAAAGACAGAGTGTTTTGTTTTCATTATTGTTTTTGAGAGCCACGGGGCTCCTCGTTTGCTTTTGCCTTTTGCTCTAAGAGGAAAGAAAGACGCTGAACTTTCTCCCACATCCGCCTCATGCATTCGAGTCCATGCAGTGAAAAATACAGTACAGATGTAAACTGTCAAGGACAAATACAAATTGTACTTTGCTGTCCACAGAGCATGAAATGTGTGTAAAAAATTCAGTAGAATATAAAATATGCATAAAAAATTACTACGCAATAAAACACAGCTAATCAAATAAAACAAGGCTGTTCAAACGAGTGCATATTGTGTTGTGCATATATATATATATATATATATATATATATATATATATGACATCTGATGAGAGAGGTCAGGACACCAGTTTATCATATATACAAACAAAATATACCGTCTGACTGTTCTCGTTTCAAAAAACCTTAATAATGAATGACTTAAGAAGCCACTGTGGACAGACACTTGCATTTCTCCACCATTACGTCATTCAAACCCGATTCCCTGCCAGGTCCGACACCACATTCTTGCTCGATGATGTGCTTATTGCTGGTGCGACCGTGTTTATTTGAGCCAGATATAAGCTGCTTGTTTATTTGGGAGTAGCCTCTCCTGTACACGTGAGGCCCAGACAGATAATGGCGAGATTGAGGAGGGATTAAATGCCGGTGTGCAGCAGAGTTTATGGAGCGTTTGGTGAAAGAAATTCATCTGTCATGATTCCAATTTGTCCAATTTCTTATTCTTTATTGTGTCATCAGGGGATTTTCCCCCAGATTGAAATGGAGGTCGCTGTTCAGTAATAATCCAGTCACTCTCTTCAGCTTTGCATGTAAACAGCTAAACTACATTTCCAGTGTCATGTGACATATCAAAGCAAAACCAAATTCATTGTTGGTATAACACTGTAGTCGAAGCATCTATGTTGAATTTGACGTACTTTAATTCCTTTCAACCACCATAATCCTGCCCCACCCCCCTCCCCCGGCATAATAGGGTCTCAACCATGCGCTCGGATTATCAGAATTAATCTCAAACTATGAAAAGAAATGTCAGTTTTGGATTTGGAGCGTCGAGAGTCAAACTGAGATGTATTGGCCGACTGAAACACTGCGCGTTCTGCTTTCAAATCAAAGTCCGGGTTTGATGTGGCGATGCTTTTTTGTTAAACCCCCCCCCCCCCCCCCCCCCCACCCCTCTCCCCTCTCTTGTGCTGGCTTCATGAAATGAGATGACAAGTACAGTCCTTTAGGTGCAGCGGAGCGGAGGGAGAGATGAGGGGAAAGAAGGGGGTCCGTGACCCTCGAGACGATCAATACTACACAATGAGGGTGTGGAAATGACACTGCGGCTCTTTGTTCTTTCTCAGAGCTCGGTTACTCGCCCAGCTCTTTTTGTGGGCGTGTCCTTTTTCTGATGATGTGGTCGAAAAACAAATCTCAGCGACACAGGCCATTTGCTTTTACTGGCCATACGTTCGACCACGTGCTTTTTTCCCCATTCAGCCACGAGATGACGATTTTAACATCATTCATTGTAATTGACTTAAAAAAAAAAATCGAATGTTATGTCAATCCCGAACAAAGGCTTTTCATATGCCGTTTCATGGAGTGCCATTATAAAAGGAATGGAGACACGACGCGTCGAAGTTCAGATCCCACATTAAACGTCGTTACTAAGATTGATAACCACCATTCTGCTCTTTTGCAAATACATGAGCGCTCACGTCTTCGGGACGTTGGCTTGATTGCCGCAAACAGGGATGTCTGGGGGAAAGCAGCGTCAGTTCAGTCCCACAGAATAGTTCTGTTTGCTTCAGGCGAGGCCTAAACACTTTGTCAGCGTAGCACGAATCATGGAAGAGGAAGAGGTGGAGGCACGTTTAGTAGACGTGGGTGTCAGGCTGTTGTTTTTGTCCTGAATGGCCTTTTCAGAATAATACATGATACAGCTCTTGTCATTGATAATCCATGTTGTGTTAAGGCTCAGTCATTATGGCAAATCATCACACGGGCTGGATTGATCCCCCGCGTGGGCCGGTTCCGACCCGTGGGCCATTTGACACCTCTGTTCTGGTTCTTCATTGGTTTCAAATTGCATTTGGCTGATTTGTGGCCTGGTCAACTGTCTGGGCAAATTTTTGGTAAAGTTAATCCATTCAAAAGGGGCCACTGTTTCTCCTCCTGTTGATGTTGAAAGTCCCTAATAAACATTTGATAAAGTTAAGTTTAAGTTTGTAATATTCTGAATTTCTACTTTCATTTGAGTTAAAACCCCTTATTAGTAAAACCCCTCTCTGTTTCCATCCTCTGAGAATGAAATACAGCCACAGCATTTCCAAACTCCTGTTTTTGCCGTAATAAAAGTCTGGATTAGTGTGCGTGTCGAACCTGCCTCTCACAGAGCTGTGTACAGTCGTGTGGCCGTAGCCATAAATGCCTTGTGCCTCGTGTGCGAAAGTATTCCAACTCAGCTTCTCACAGCCAAAAGAGGACATGGGTTAATTGCAAGAGCACTTTGCATGTCATAAAAATCCCTATTTTAGTATTTTTCTTTTAGTTTTTTGGTTTAAATGCGTCTCTGGAAATGGGCTGAAGGGTTGGAGGGAGCAGCGATTTCCTTTTTGCAGCTCGTAAAAACTCTGCAAACACACCTTGAGTGTTGTTGAAGGCCCCTCGCTGAAGGTCCCTCGCTTGCAGCCCTCAAAAGACATCCCTGCAGGTTTACATGAAAAGCTTGGGGGGGGGGGGGGGGTATCTGATTTCACACCACCGATGTGTGTGTAGTCCTCTTCCTGCTGACCCTCACTGCAGTTGAAGTGTCATACACATCACAGCATGAATACCGGCCCTCACCCCTTCATTCAGTTCAGTTTTGGTCGATATGTTTGACACCGCAGCCTGAAAGTCTCTGCGCTGAACCAGAATGTATGTCTGGATCATCAATGAGACATTTTCACCTCCTCTTAATGCACAGAAATAAAAGTCACCAGTCGTTAGCAGGGCTGAAACGAACAACTCTCTGTCAGTCCGTTAAACTGTGCATTCAAACGTATTCTAATGTTAGAACCTACTCATTAGCCGATGAACATTTTACTTAACGCTGGGGCTCTCGCACCTTAAATATCTGCGGACACGTGGAACAGTTGACAAGAATCGACGTGAAGCAACGTCATTGAAAAAGTAGAAGACAAGAAAAAAGACAAAATAATGGTAATTCCACGACCTAAGCTTCGCTCTGCACCTGGGCTGAAAGTCAAGATCTGAGCGATGTCCTTCAGGACGATGCCAAAAATATTAAGTCAGACCATATTTTTGGAGAATGCGAAGATCTGACAGGGGCCCCGAATGAATCAGTCCTTCCTCTGTTAATCCCCTGACTTATTATGGGTCCGGGGGGCTCGGTAAGTCTCTCCTCTGTGGAGACTCGTCCTCCTGTGAACTCTCTTATCTGCGATCTGACATGCAGGCGGGGTCACGTCATCAAAGCCCCGCTGCTTTGTTCCCATCATGTCTTACACGATCGCTAATGTCTCCTAAGCGCCGACCCACTGTCCGTCGTAAAGCGTGCGGGTTGCCAGTAATGTGGTGCATCAGTGGATGGATTAATCGCTGATTAAGGATGATTTGCTCCGGAGGTAGTTTCTTTGTGGGGGCGTTTGCGTCAGTGCGCAGATTCACGAAAACACAGATACACTTTCCTGGGACTGACGGTGGTTTTGCAGAGCACCTGATCTTTGTGTAACCCAGAGATGGAGGCGCGAGCAGCGTGAAGAGACGTCACACGCAGGTGTTGCGCTGGAGGAAAGTCTCATGATCAGAACCACAAATTATTCCCATGTTTATTTTTCCATTATTCCTTTTTTACTCCGCAAAAATATAAAATTCAGTTGTCCAGTTACCGAAACCATTAAAGGTGCAGGGTGTAAGATTTTTACAAATGTATTATCACCACAAGGTATCACTTGCTTTTAATATAAAGTCTTTCAGGTATATTTACATCAGGAGCGCCGCCATGTTTTTTTACTGTAGCTCACGTACCAAGCATCTTTTGAGCCTTAGTGAGAACTGAGGTCTGCCACAGGTTCCCCTGTGTGCTCGAGTGGGAAGGCTGAGGTGATGTACGATATGCAACTTCACCAGTAGATGTCATCAAATCTCACACACTGCACCTTTAACGATTGACTCATGATCACAGGTCTAAACTGCACGCCTTGTTTTACACATTCACAAAGTATTATTACACTATCACACATCAACACCACATCAGCTCAGTTGGCAGGGAAGTCGATTCAGGCCCAACCAGGTTCCGGCACGAGTTCTCCGCACCTCACTGCTTTGCTCGTCACCACGGCACCGGCAAGCAGGCGGAACCGGCACCTTCTGTCAACATTCTGTTTTTGAGATTATTGCCCCCTCGCTCCTTCATGGGGAAATGGGGTTGACACAGTGAGTTTCTCTCCATTTAAGCAGCCTTAATACTTAATGCTGTTTTGTCGGCCCCGGGGCCCGCTGACTGCGCTCTACGCGCTCTACACACTCTGGTTACCGTGCCCAGAAATAAATAAATAGATAAATGAAATAAAAATGAAAAGAAACGTCTCGTATTCACGTCAAACCGCGTAACCTGTTTCCTACCCCTCAGAATAGTTTGGGTGAGATGGTGCAGGAGGTGATGCCGCTTCCTGTGTAGTCACAGGAATGGGAAAAGAGCCCAGAAAATGAAACAGCATGTGCACATGTTACCACCTATAAATATCCTGGATGAGAATAACACCATGCGTTTGCTCTGGTGAAAGGCATTATGGGTAATCAAAGGAGACAATGGGATTGGCCCAGTGACGCAGTTCCAGCTATTTTCATGTAACCACTCAGGACTGTGGCTGCAGTCAATGGTTTATGGAGGTAAAACCAGATGTGATATCAAACAAGAAGAATATCTTACTCAGACAGACTCATATCGACCACCAGTTGCTTTCAATGTTAAAGGTGCAGTGTGTAATATTTTGGGCGATATATACATCATGGGAAAGGCTTTGAATGCTCCAGCGCTGCTGATTGGCTGTGGAAAGCAATTTGAAGCTTTGGAGACGTGTGTTTGTTTGTGCACAGTGAGGCTGGGATTGAGTAAACGCGAGTGTGTGTGTGTGTGTGTGTGTGTGTTTGCTTTTTATGAGCTCATCACAGCGAGGGTGCGTTTTACAGCTGGATTCCTCCAGGATGAGTCTTGACTGTTTGATAGGACGGCCCCACGGCGGCCCCCCAGTCTCCAGCCTAATGAGCTCCACGTCTAACAGGTGGTCCGTCCGAGGGCAAGAGGACTGAGGGTGTTGCCCCGTGAAGCGCCCGTGTGCTCACGTGCGGCTCGTTCCAGTTGAGTTTTATAATCCAGTAGCTGGACTTTCTTCTCCTTCCAGAGAGGAAATTGATCCATAAACACAGGGTTTCTCGGAGCAGTGATTGGCAGCTGGAGAGACCATGTGTGTGGGTCCTATTGAGACTGATCAGACTCGCTCTGAAGGACCCGAGTCCACGAACTGAGTTTCACCAGATGAGGTTTTTCAACAGTGTTGGGATAGAGGCCATTTTCTCTCATGATCGCACTGTGACGAACCCGTAAAAAGCAGGGGGCACAGTGTGCGCTGCCGCTGTAAAGACGATAATTCCTTCCAGATCATCTGATTGGACGCACCACTCACTTTATTGCACGTTGTGTGAGTCATTTTTTATAATACCAGCGGTACAAGCTTTGACTTTAAAGGCGCAGTGTGTCGGATTTATACATTTACTTCCTCTAACCTTCTTTTCCAAGCATATATTTATATATATATATATATACATATATGTGTGTGTGTGTATGGATGGACTACAATTATCCCTAAACGTTATTGTAATCAAAATGAAAATATATATTGTCACATATAATGTGCAGAAAAATGTGCATGTTGGTAATGTCTTATCAAATTTGAATTGGCACATGTCAACAATAACACATTTGCATACCAACATGTACGATTCTATCAGTCACACGGAAAAGCAGCATTTTCCACCTTGCAACACATGGACCACGCAACAGCCTCTTTTCATTTTCCTGTTGAATCCATACAGGTTCCCCCCAAAAAATCCCCCCAAAAAAGAGGAGAAACATGAAAGCAGCTTTTTGTTTGGCTGGATTCCAGACGCAGCGGCTGCTGAGGTTAATGTCTGACATGAATAACTCCCGTCACGTGAGACGTACAGTCGGCCGTTTTATCTACACGATTCAAAACTGCAGTCTTCTTTACAACGTGGTCCTTATCTTCAATTACATTTCATTACCTTAACTTTTATTGGCTTTGGACAATTTAATTACTTGACTCCGTCTCGTGTCTTTGCCATGATAACATCGCTCTTCGTGCCACAATAAGTCCTCCAGGAAACGGTAAAATAAAAGAGTAAGTACGATATTGCGAATTGTGGCGTTACACGGTCTAAGTAGAATTTAAAGGTACAGTGTGTAAGATTTGGTGACATCTAGAGGTGAAATTGCAAAAGTGATTGATCACCCTTATGAAATTGTTTTTTAAAGATTTGTTGAAGTGACAAAAATAAGCAAATTGTGACACACCTCACCTTTTTAATGTGGTGAATTACAATTTCTTTTTTCCGCGAACATCTGAATTTTGTCCTTTTCATTCGTTTCATGGTTTGATCCCCCTGCTGGTCGACCCATTCACTTTACAGTGGGGGGACAAAGCCGGAGCAGGGTGTTTGCCATGAAGAGCACATGTCTTTTGTTTTGGAGTGCAGCTCATTAAAAGCCGAGTGTGTGTTAGAAGGCGAGGCCTCGGGATGGGACGTGGTGGGGCGTGGTGGGGCGGGGGGTGGGCTATGCGTGCCCCTCACCCCCTCCATTGCTCACCGTCACTGACTTTTAATGCAATCTGATTTTGTGAGAGGTTGTGAATAATTCCCGTGGGCTTGTGGTTTTGTAGGTCATTGTGCCATTATGGCTTGTTCCTGGTCTGTCTGTGGGAGGATGGATGTGAGCGTGCACGTGTGTCTGGTGGGGGAGGGGCCGAGGAGGAGGAGGAGGAGGAGGAGGAGGAAGAGGAGGAGGAGGAGGAAGAGGAGGAGGAGGAGGAAGAGGAGCAGGAGGAGGAAGAGGAGGAGGAGGAGGAGGAAGAGGAGCAGCAGGAGGAGGAGGAGGAGGAGGAGGAAGAGGAGCAGCAGGAGGAGGAGGAGGAGGCGTCGGCTGCTCGTCTAGTTGTAGCATCATGGCTCCTCTACTCTCTCTCTCTCTCTCTTGGCTCCTCTTCTCTCTCTCTCTCTCTCTCGCTCTCTCGCTCTCTCTCTCTCTCTCTCTCTCTCTCTCTCTCTCTCTCTCTCTCTCTCTCTCTCCGTGCTGCTTCGTGTAGGTGGACACGGCAAGCACTCGCTCACCCCGCCACCCCCACTCAGGCTTGACCCACAAATCCTTTCCTCCAGGCAACAAAGGGGATTAGGGGGAGAGAAGTAGACTAATCTAGCTCTGTGAATTTACTTATATATATATATATATATATATATATATATATATATATATATATGCGCAGTGTTCGCCACACAAGCCTCGGCTGTGGCTTTAATCTGAGCAGAACCTGTCGCAGATATTGTTTTTTCATTTGGTGTCATCATCCGAAAGCTGCACCTTCTGTTCCATTTTTTTTTCTTCTTCACTTTAGAAATGAAAGGAAGACAAAAATGCTGCACCTCCATCCTGAGAGGCTTTCTTTTCTGTCTTTGGGATACTTGAGAAGGGACGGGGGGCTTGTAAGGGGCCACCTGCAATAACAAATGACTCCCCAGTGTGTAGGGAGCATCCAAAAGCAGCACTCCGGATGGATTCTGTCTTGATTTATTATTATTCTGCTTATGCCTGAGGGTTGTGCATGAAATGTAGCTTGCAATAGGAAAAACATAGAACTGTACCTGTTGGAAGGGGCTTCCCAGCCAGTCCTGTTCAGTAGCAGGTACCTGAAATGGCAGTTTGTTACTCGGATGATTCCACGGAGCACAGCTTTCACTTCCTCTCGGTATTTCTGGCTCGCCCCTCTCAAAGATGGTTTGGTGTCTTCCTCTCGGTTTATATCTGGATGTCATGTCTTTATCTGGCACGGAGGTGGGAGGTGAGTGATGGTGCGCGAAGGGGACCGAGCATGGATGAACTTATCGCCCCCGTCTTTGTCCAGACAGATCGAGGTGGGGAGAGTTTCGCCATCGCTGGCTCAGCCTCGCGTGTTTAAAGTGTTGCTGTCTCGCTGGTGTGATACTGCGAATCCCAGGCTAATTCAAACGGCGCTGAGAGAAGTAAGCCAAGGGATTTTGTGCAGTAAAGGTTAGCACGCCGGAGTGGCTGGAAACAGATAGAGTAATGGCTTTTTGGCAGTCGTCGCGAACATTGTTCCTCCTCAGACATCCCCAGATGTTTGCAAATTAGTCTGCGTATTGTTTGCACGTACCGTAAAAATGATTTTTTTTTTCTTCCTGTGGTAAGAGTTTGTTCTTGGGTGCAGTTTATCTTTGAGGGAGTCGTTTTGAACATGTGGGTCGTTTTGGTGCTGCACTGAGCTGGACAGCATTTGACTCGTCTCCAGACCAGATCCCAGAGGCCTGGACCTGTGTGGTCACACCCTTAGCAATGTTGCGCAATGTTTATTGTTTTACCGTTTGTCAGCCATTAATCGTTATGGCATTTTCCTGGTTCTTGAAAGTTCAGTCCGACACAGAAGGTGGCGTCGGACTGGTTGACCACACAATTGAAAAGGCGAAGGCTCTAAACGGTTCGAGTAGTCTTCTCTTTCCAGATGTGCTAACGATGTTCTCGTCAGCTCTCACCCCCTCTGTTTTCACAATGTGAGCCAGATGGGAAACAATGGTCTAACAGCGTGGACGTGGGACATACTTTGAAAATACTGGACAGATGATGTACTTTATTTTGTTCTATTCTATGTAAGCGGATAAGTCAACATTATAAAAACGCCTTATCATCAATGTTCATGCCATTCCCTGATCAAGCAGATGTCGCTGTAGAGCAGGGCTGCCCATTGCGTTGATTACGGCACTGCCCAGAATCTTAAGAAATTGTCCTCCATTATTAACTGATCTCAATGTAAACACATGAATACGCATTGCTTTGATTTGGCTTTCAAGGAATTGTGACTTACGTACACATTATAATGGACCTTTGCAGTGTTGGCTTCTCAGTGGCTGAAGAGTAAAGTCATTTTTTTATATGTGATGATACAGATCCAGTTTTAACCCATGGATGGATCCGTGCGTCATAAGGAAGTTTCTTCAGAATGTTGAGGATAGCACATGGCATTAATTTAAGCTAAAAAGAAATACACTTAAAAGTAAACGTATTGTTAGATTTGTGACAATATCATTGTTATGTTATGACATGGGGGAAAATGCAGACATGACAGTGGAAGGTTCAGTTGTGGCATCAACTCCAGTTCTACGAGAGAGCAACGAGCCTCCGCTGACGTGTTGATTTTGTTGCTCTCTGTGTGAATTTAAACGTGAGACTGACTTGCTCGTTTTATCACGTAAACGCCACCAAGAGTGTCGACGGGCGTCCAAAAACCGAGCTTGAGCAACGGCTGTGCAACATCAACTGTGATATTTTACAACCTGGGCTTTCAGCAGTGTGCCAGAGTGTCGTGTTCTCGGTGTCCCAGTTTGTTTGACCTTCTTTGGCGCTGTGATTTCACTCACAGGGATCTGTTAAGCTTCTCAAGCACATCCCGGCCACGCCTGACACTCTGTAACAAGCTGCTGAGCGATGTGTGAAGGCCGCGTGTTCCCGTGCTGCACGCGCTCAGCGCCGATGGATGGAATCGTACTTGTCAAATTTGACTTCCGGGACAGTGTTCGAGTAGCAGCGTCGCCTGCCCGTTGCCCCCCGAACCCCATCTTACCTGTTGTTATTGGTGGATAACGCCACTCTAAAGCTTCTTGCGTAACAGACCTAGCCACTGACGCTACAACGGAAGGATACGGGGGGATGACGTAACGCCCCCCTTGCTCCTCGTTCTGCCCTGATCTCTAATCCTAAGGAGGTTGGCCGCTCTGCTCCGATGACCCTAATTCCTTAAAGGAAGGTTTCCTCGGAAGACTCGCAACCTGCTCGGTGCCCTCTGCCGGCGGCTGACCTGGAAACCGCGCAGTGAGCATCTGACGCCGACGAGCTGTTTTTTGATCTGACGGAGGACACGGCTCCATCTGTTTCCTGACGCCGAAGGCTGCCGCACTTGGACCGCATGAAGACAAATGAACGGAAAGATGAGTCACGGCTTTATTCCCGTGTTATGACAAGCTCCTCTGCTCGAGCGCACGAGGCTGGAAATATTGACATGTTTGTTAAACGGCTCTGAGGGTGTTTGCGTGGCAGGCATCTTTTATAAATGGGTAAACACAAATAGCATTTCCGCTGTGAACAGTTCCGCTGACAATATATTTTTTTTTTGGTCTAGTGATTCGCCGATCCGGCATCACCACGTTGATCGCGCGGGCCTCCGTTGTTTGCTACATCAATAAACGAGCCGGCGCAAAAAAGTAGAACACACACACTTGTCGTGCCGTCGTCTCCTCAAGAGTGTTTCCCCCGTTCTTTGCGCCTGCCATCCACCTCCGCACTCAAAACCATTTGTCTTCTTCTTCTTGTCTCTTCCTCCCGCACCTGTCAGCGCCATTGTCCGCCCCCCCCGTCCCCCCCCCCCGCCCCCCCGCCCCCCGCGCGACCTCTCCACCAGCCCCCTCCCATGGGCCGGATGTCTTTGTTTCTGGCGCCTTTCTTACCAGGTTTCAGGGCAATCAGCAAGGGGGCATCCGTCTTCCCATTGAGGGAGGCGTGGCGCTTGCCGCTCGCTGCGTGTGATAATGGACCACACATGGTCGTGCTTCAGCGGCTCACCAAGACCCGGGACTTGGGCACAGGCCCTGGGTTCGCCTCCCCTGTCCTTCCCAAGCTCGGGCTTTTGTCAAAGACCCCTTTCACTCGGCAGTGGGCTCCGCTGGGCCCCTTTGTGCTCCTATCTGGGAGCCCGGCGCCTCAGCGTCCACCCCCTCGCCTTTGTTTGCTCCACTTCCAATGTGCCACCAACAAGTATTTCAGAAATGCAATGAATGCGAGTCTTTCGAGTCAGTTGAATGAG
>JAFBJT010020355.1:4134-16891 GCA_016785325.1 Chascanopsetta lugubris | reverse complement strand
CCCCCCCCTCGCCTTTGTTTGCTCCACTTCCAATGTGCCACCAACAAGTATTTCAGAAATGCAATGAATGCGAGTCTTTCGAGTCAATTGAATGAGGCTAAGTAAAGAGAGAGAGAAAGAGGTTTTTAATTTCATGTGGCTGAGGAGGTTTTCTGATGATAGCTGTGCCGATGTGCATACATTCATCGGGATTCCAGTGATGGAACTGATCTGATTATTACTTAAAGGTGCAATGTGTAAGATTTTGCGACATCTTGAGGTGAAGTTGCATGTTGTATCCATCACCGATGGTAGACTTGTCATTAAAACTCAAAAGGTGTTTAGTACGTCCACTCTGGGCTGCTGTATGTGACTGGATAGGAGGAGTCTGTTTACCCATTAACCAGCTCTGCCCCCCTGACTCAGACACTATGGATTGCTGTTGTGTGCTACCTGCTCTCAGAGGAGGGGACTTACCCAAACACATTGATTACCGTTCACTTCAGCCGATTGATTGTGTTTGGCTCATTACACGGGGAATGACACAACCTCATTAAAAGCTTTAACATTTTTGACCTGTTGGTATGATTGGATGTGTGGAAGCTGACCACTTGTTACTCGACTGTTGCAGTTTCTACTTTATTGTGTTTGGGATTCAATTTAGCTGGACATTGGGAACAGGAGGAAATTGCCCGTGAATGTTATTGACTGGGAGAGAGAGATTAGCATTTGTGGAGGATATGCAGACAGGGAGTGACGATTCAATACACTGAAATGGAGACAGAAGGAAACCTTAACATTGATGGGGGAGTTTTTCCAATTTAAGCCATTTCAGGACACAAAGACCTATTAATAGATACATATACGTATGCTCAGGTTTGCATTTCTGAGGATGGAGATTGAATATTCGTAAAAACAAAAACAGATGTTTGGATGGATTAGCCTCATCAGTTGATGTAACCTGCAGTGAGACTTTCACTATGACCTCTGGAGCTGGAAGAGCGAAGAGTGTGTGCCGGCCGGACTTAAATGATTTCATCGCATGGGATCAACTTGTGTCCCAGCGGCGCGTTTCCTTGATTTGATTTATATATTTGAAAGATTCTGCATATTTTCAACACGGGGGGAAAAACGGAATGAGGAAATCCAGCGTCTCGGGCCTCGGTTACGGAGGCTGGGTGGTTTATGTGATTTGGTGGCTGTATAGTTTTAAATGCGTTAAAAGAGCTTTCTTGCAAAACAAAACAAAAATGCAAATTGACACCATGTGGGAGACAAAATATTTGTGAGCCCCCCCCCCCCAAAAAAAAACAAGCAAGATTCTATTTGGGTAAGTCTCTGACATGTTTATAGGCTTTACAAGGTAGCGCAGTCTCACGCGAAGGCCGGCGATGCTGGAGACATTTAGGTTTCCATCGTATATAGACCCGGGCCTCTAGATTTGGACCTGATGTAAGGTTTTACTTTTGAATGCGTCTGTTTCTCCATGTGTGACTCTTTCAGTTGTGTATTTACACACTGTTTACCTCATGTTAGCCCACACTACAGCAAAGCTTCCATGTCCTAATACGTATTCAAGCATCAATCCCCTGAGGTCTCGTTTTCCATCTCCTATTTACGTTGAAATGAATAACAGATAACCATTACTCTTTCACCTCATATCCACCCTGTGCACCAGCTCGCACAGGTCATGACATTGCGAGTGCATGCAAAAGTTAATGAGGCGGCAATATCTCCTATCAGTCCAGTCCTCTTATTGAAAGACCTGCACTGAGTCCTGCAGGAACACAAAACTCCCTGTCCTTCCACTTAAACACTGACAGCCCCCCCCCCCCCCCCCCCTGACCGCCCCCCCCCCCCCCACACACACACACACACGCACATGCACACACACTCACACGTGGCCACCGATGGGGGCTCCAGATCTCTTGTGTGTGAGAGTGGGTTACATGTGCCTTCAATTAGAGCTTGGAAGTGGAGGCCGAATGGGGGAGTCTGAAAAAGGCTGGGCTGAGAGCAGAGTGAGAACACTGGCCTGTTGTGGTGGTATCTAATGAGATCACTCGGAGCTGCATCCTTGAACACTGACATTCATTAATGTAATGATTCTGTGTGTGTGTGTGTGTGTGTGTGTGTGTGTGTGTGTGTGTGTACGTCCCAATTTACCAAATAAGCCCTCATGCTGTTTTCATGTTGCTGCCCTGTTGTGAGCAAGGGCGAAGTTCCAGAACGTCAGCACGGCAGCTTTAAAGGTTTCTATGAAGTTAATAACACTATGATCCGCGTAAAGGGAAATGAAACCAGCTTCAGTTTCCTACCAAACTGCACTATTAGGGCCCTGAGCTAATTGGGTTATATTTGCCTTTGATTGATCGCACAGGGCTTCGATAAAATAGTCACTAATCACGGCGCCTGCAGGAGGTGGAGCCGAGGAGCCAGTCCTCTTGCACCGAGGCAGCTTCTTCGTATTTAAACAGAGGAGCCTCAGAGCTGTGAGGAAGAGCAGGACGTGACACAGCTGTTTCAAATGCTGAACATGTAAGACGGCCGGGGCACTAAAGACGTCTTCTCCTTTCTGCTCCACTGGCACTCTCGGAGGCTCCCGGTGCACTTAAGCCTCCATGCAATAAACATCAATGAGTGGAAGCCTGTGCTGTGATGCGCCAGGGTTCAGGCTCATCCCTCAGGGTTGCTCTGCCCCATAAAGCCCCCTCATGCAAAAAGGTTTGGGAAGAAGGATGGTGAACACAAGTTCTTTTCCAAGCCCCGGCTCGCGCAGGTTTTTTTTTTTTTCCATCCTGTAATGCTGGTCCCATCTGTCAGGTGAAGGTCTCACTGAACCTTCTGCATGGGTCAACATCCTCCATGTCCAAACCAGAACACTGAAAACAGCCCGGCGGTGGGGTGGGCTGTATCGGTCTGGCACGCAACTGGGCTGCAAAGCCTTGGAAGAGCAGCCTCCCTTGCGTTGATCTGCCTTTCCATGTGAAAGAGAGGCACACTGAACACGAGAGGAGGAACAAATCAAACTAATTTATTACCACATGGCTCAAAAGGTCAGAGCGTGACAAAAGCCCTCCTGTTGTGAGGAGTGCTGTGGAGTGGCCCAGTCCAAGCAGAGTCTGGGTGACTACCGCTGCATTAGACATGGGTCAGGCCGAGGGGAAACACAGAGGCACAACTCGTTGGAGAACAAAGATCTCGTTCTTGGGTTTTGTTGGGCTGTGACATTGGTCACATTTTCCATTTTAGCGATACATTGGTTAAAAAGCTGAAGATGATACTGAGAAGTTGAATTTTTTCCATGATGGCGACTATACTACAAACATAGCTTTACGTGGCGTTTATTTAATTGTTAAGTGACTCATTTTACCTCAAATTTCTCTCAATAGGAAACAATTCAATTGATTGACAAAAGCTGAGATACTGGTACATTCAGAGTTTCCAGAGGATGAACCCTTATGGCTTTATCGTTTTGTAATATTTTGAGAGAAAATATGACACACTGTACCTTTAAATGTAAAACATTGTTGACTTTCTCTTACTTCCCATCTGCAAACAGGCCCGCCACTACGGGGTGATCCAGATGATTTAGTTCCACTTAGGGGAAATTGTCTTTGATCTTTATTAATGTTACATGTGGTGAATTGAACACTGAGGTATTAACGTTAGCATGTCAGCGTTGGCAGTTCCCAGCCTGTACGCACCACGCACCCCTGCAGCTGAATGCGCTAGCATGGCTGTCAAGTCCAGTTTTCCCCCTTTGCTTTTTTAAGACACACAGGTGTTTTTGCGTCGCCACGTGGAAATGCGCGCTTCCTGTTTGAGTTCCCCTGCCTCGAGGTGTAAACCAACTCTTATTAAAACCAGCTGACCCTGGAGCAACGGAAAGCCGACTGTACCAACTGAGGCTGGCAGCACCAGATTAGAGCCCTTGACAGTTTCTGTTGAGCTGGATGGAACGAGAGAAGAGTTCGTGCCTGAGAGAGAGAGAGAGAGAGAGAGAGAGAGAGAAAGAAGGAGAGAGGCCCACAGGGGTGACCCAGCAGCTCGGTGCTGTTTGGCCACAGCCCCGCACATGCTGACAGATTTATTGGATACAATAATCACAGTGTAGTCTACTATATCAGCTCGCTCCGCTCTCTTGCACCACTAGCTCCTGTAATTGGCTCTTACACCTGGAACTGACTATATACAAATCACACAACTTTGCACTTGGACTGGAAAATATGACTTTGACATTAAGGAGATTAGTTTGAGGATGTAGTGGAGGACACCGTTGTCTCCCGAGTTGTCAGGCTGTGCACTCAGCAGTAGCAAGGATGTTTGAAAGTGTCGTGAAACCTGTTGATTCATCGCTTCTGGACAAAGATGATTTATAAAGCCCACAAAAGATGTTTGTGTAAGTGTGGGTGTCACAATAGATTTGAAACCCCATTCTTCTCGGTAAAGTATATTGCGTCTCCTGTCAAATAAAAGTGATGAATTTCAGATGAATTTCATTACTGAATATTGAACTCACAACATATTATTATAGCTTTGAAAATCGGACATCTTCGAGCGGGAAAATAATAGACGTTGACTTTCAGAGAGCTTTAACAAATAGAGCAGAGGCCCTCGGGCCGTTGGTGGACAGTAAAGAATTGGGCAGGTCTCGTAAGTGCCTCTGGCAACCTCACTCTCCGGGACAGTCCTCGGGCTGCCAGGATTCCTGCTCCGTCGGCCTGGTTGGCCGGGAGGAAGCGTGGCTCTCCGGTTGGTTGTCTGGTTGGTGTGCTGGCTGTCGTGGTTCGTCTGGTGATCAGTATTCAGGCCTCGCCATCGCCTTCCCTGTCCCGTGGAGAACAAGGGGCTGATCGGGGATGCTAGGCAGCAAGCATGGGGCATTCACCCCGGCTGAAACTCTCCGCGAAGCTGGATGAGCTCGCTCCCTTCTCCAGACTCAGTGTCCCAGTGTTTGCTTGTCTACTGTGCCATGAAATGGAGCAAGTGTGTATGATTGTGTCAGTGGAGCAATGCAAATCCCCTCCCTGAGGGGAGGACCTATTCCACTTGGTTAGGGAGTGTTGCTGCACGAATCCAACACAATGTTGCATGTTGCACACCGAGAAAGGCTTTGATTCCTTTTAGTGCAATCTCTCC
This sequence comes from Chascanopsetta lugubris, assembly GCA_016785325.1. NCBI lineage: Eukaryota > Metazoa > Chordata > Actinopteri > Pleuronectiformes > Bothidae > Chascanopsetta > Chascanopsetta lugubris. Next base: position 11,770 of record JAFBJT010020355.1, on the reverse strand, counting down.
GTGTGCATTTTTAAATAGGCATCTAGAATATGAATGCGACAAAGTATGTTAATAAAACATATTTTCATAAATACATAAGGCCTCGCAGCAAAGCAAGAGGCAGTGGAACACGTGTTCATACGTGTCATTATCTCAATCTTCTCACTCCTGTCGTTTGGTTGCTTGTTGCCTGAAGGATGACGCAGAAACTTCTGGGTACATGTTGATGTAACTTGGATGAAGCAACATGGGCCATGACAGAGTCCGTTGAATTTCATGTGTCGCCCCCCCCCCCCCCCCCCCCACTTAAATTTCGTTGCATTACTGTTCAGTGTTGCTTTAGTTCATTGCTCTACGACAGGAGCATCAAGCGTAAGGCCCACGGGCCAAAACTGGCCCGACATGCTTTTCAATCCGGCCCAGCGAGATGACTTTGCAAAGTGTAACAGTTTCAGAGAAGACATTGACTGCAATTTCTCAATGAAAATGTATTGCCATTCCAAATGTCTCCACTGGGGGTCCCTGATAACAGGGTGGTGCCCTGAGGTTACTCTTTGCAGTAAACACTTTAACATATCATTACTGATCGCGAATGATATATTTGATCCCCATTAATGCGCAACATGAATGGTGTCTGATTTAAGTTGATTCCTAACATCGTGGTGCCATGTGTGAGGCTGATGTGAGTTGATTCCCAACACATGTCTTCGCAATGATGCACTGAGGCATAATATTGATGAAATTGCAATGTTTTTTTGAAGAAATGTTAATTGTAAATTATACTCAGAACTCAGAGCCCAGAGGTTACCGAAGGGAAATGACCCGAACGGCAAATAAGAAAAGATGAAGAGATCCTTTATGAGCAGAGGGACACAATTAGATGAAAATTCGATCAAAGGTACGAATATCGAAGGTCAGATTAGTTTCTTATGGGAGCTCAGATGAGATTCAGCCCTAATTACGCCGCCCCTGACCTTTATCTCCATCTCCAACATCTCATCCATCCTGACTCTCCTGCCTTTCATTAATTGCCCTGATGGAGGGAGGCAGGTTTTCACAGCCAGCGATAAGACCCGTCAGAATAAAGCTCATAAAAAAGGGTTTTGCGTCTGTATTTTTGATGGAAAAGGAAGGTGATGTCATTGGTTTGATTAATTGAAATAAAACATTCAACATGTCTTCTGTCTACGTAACAATACATTATCTGTCTTGTGGTTAAAAAGGGAAAAACAATTCCTCCATAGTGCTGCCTGCGCGTGTTTTCTTTTATTAGGGGCTTTTACTAATCACACATGTCAAATGAAAGAAAGCAGCCATTCAGTCTGGACAATGGGGATTTTACGGCCGCCTCAGTCGTGCTTGTGTTTGCTACAGTGAGCTGCCCCTTTCTCACTTTGTTCTCCTCTTTCACTCTCTGCTCCGAAGCCACAGCATCAAACTCTTCAGTGACACTTTTATTAATTACATTTCAGCCTCAGGATAAAAAGTTGTCTGGGTCGTTTTTTCTCTGTGTTGAACGGACCCAGGTGCTTGCTTTTCTTTCTGGCTGAGCTCGTCTTTAAATGTTAATGCTTGATTACATTTGATCTGTTTTGGCACGAATTGTCAATGGCTGGCGGCTCCCATCTTTCTCCCCGAATGCAGCAAAACAGAACATTTGTTTTCCTTTTTCTTTATTCATCACAAATCCTGTTCCTTCGTCTTTGTGCTCGTCATCCCCGTCACCTTTTACATCGATGAGTGATGCGTTCGAATGAGCTTTGTCCGATTTGCCTTTCTGACGCACTGCATACAGTTATCGCTGTAATCCAAAGCCACAAAATGGGACATCGTTTAAATTCCATTCTGCAAATATTTTAGGAAAGAGCCCATTAAAATGGTGGCGACGAGCTGGTTTGGTTTAATAGTATTTGTTGTGTGCCTAGACTGTTTCCTCTTATATTGGCAGTGTGATGGAGCTTGGCGTTTAATGAGCCGCCAACGTGCCCATGGGAAGAAACATTAGACAAAAGCGTGCCGGAAACAGTGCGCGGGCGACCCCGCTGTCTCTGCGGGCAGCCTAAAAATACCACTGTGCTCTTTTCACATATTAAAGCCGGGCGATGACATATCGTTGGCAGACCTTTGATCACTTTCCCCAGATGCTTGCCACATTCAATTTTGCTTTGAAAGGCTGTCAGAAATGGAAACTTTATGTTTTGTGTTTTATTTTGTTTTTTCTTCTCTAGCACTTGGAGAGAATGCTGGGTCAGTCTGCGCTGTTCTCACCCACAGGTGAACCAGTGTGAATATGATTAATCGACCAGTCTAGAGTCTCGTCTGAACAGTGTTGTGCTTAATATCTGGGTCAGTTTCCACAGGGAACTCCTGACCCACGTTGCAGTGGTTGTAATACATATTTAAAGGTGCACGATTTTGGTCAATTTTGTCATTTCTAGAAATGTAAATAACATCACATTTTCTTTAATGTATAATGACCTAAATGTAATTTCTTCATTCGCCTTAAATGAGCCCATTAATGTGAATCTATGAGGAGGTGGTTCTCTCTATACTGGAGTTCAATCATAAAATAGCTGATTTTATAGGTGAAATCATTTTTTTAAGAAAGAGTATTGGCAGAAATACAAAAGATTCTCATGGATTTATGACGATTCAATGACCTGATCATGTGAGTTGATATTTTCTTTATATTATTGAGACCTGCCTGAAAGTTGATTTCAACTTAACAAGATAATAACAAGGTGTAAGGGGTTTTCTTCGTCGACTTGACAATTTTCATCATGATCCTGATGCTGAAAACCAGGCTTAGCTGGGAATGTGATATCCCAGAGTTGGTGTATTGAATTCAAAGGTGGCTCTTTATTTCTAAGGCTTTCTCCTTCAGTTTTCAGAAGATTCAGAAAGGATTTTGGTCGTACGGCTCCATTTCTCTCACCCCTTCATCTCATATTCATTGAGCACTTGTAGAGGAAAAGCCCTGATGACACGTCCTCAGTTTTCAATCTCATCTCCAATATCACTCTCATCTCTCCTGAGTGCGAGCGCTGCCCAGAGCAAATCAATCTTGAAATTTTTGATAGGCCCTTTACATGTGATCCTGCAGTCATTGAACCCGGCTCTTTCTATCTTCCGCTCTCATCCTGCTCATGCATTTATAGAGTTAGTGAAACTCTTCTAGGGTTGAAGAGGTCGGCTCTCACATGATTACTCCTCTGCTAAGGAGATAAAGAGAAAGCAGGAACAGTTTTCATGGAAAGGTCGTGCAGGACTTTGATTCACTATGGCTTCACGATTACATGTACCGCTGTGTGTCGACAGTCTGCCTTTGTCGGGTGTTAATTCGTGCACAATTTCATACGAGAGTCATACGAACAAGACGCATGCCTTTGTCTTGGTTTGGGCGTTGAGGGATGATAATGGAGCTTTGTGACAAACAGGGAACATTCCCTGCTCTGCAGTGGAGATGAGCTATTATCAGCTCTCTGGTGTGGGGCTGGAATGAAAGTTACTGAAATCAACACACACTGAGCTGCCTTTGTTTTCTTTTTTATGCAGGATCACACTTCTGTGAGTTTATTTCACACTTTTTTTTTTTAAAGTACAGAGCGCAGGAAGTGAACTTATACCATATTCAAATGAGCGCTATTGTGTATAGTAAGTACAGCAGGCACAAAAGATTTGTTTGATAAGCTAAATCCTTCTAATTGAACAAAGCTGCTTACATATATGTTCCGAAGTCCAGATATTTACCTGAATATTTATTTTTTTCCCCTCGAGCGAACAAGTGGGTGAGTCAATCGGATGGAACTGATCCGAATGACACAATGGACTCGAAATTAGAGGAATGTAAATATGTAGAAAAAAATAGTGAAGCGGTTGGTTATATTGAGAAGAGATATTTTCATTTATTATCACTTATTATCATCCAAGTATCTTCATCAAATTTACAACTGGACTTTTTTGTACTAAAACAAAGGGTAAGATTTGAAGTAAGATTTTTCTGCTCAGGCCCAAATGAGATTAAACTTGGCCCAACGTGGCCCCTGAACTAAAAGGAGTTCGACACCTCCACTCTAGACAATGTGTGGAAAATTCTGCCCTAACCTATTTCAGTAAGATCCCTTCAATTTAAATCTTTTACTAAATAATGACGTAAGAGAGACTCTACATAAAAAAGCTGCTAAAAAAGATGATGCCACACATTTTGGTGCATGGTTCCAATCCCTCAGGATTGGAACCATAGACTCTCGAGTCAATGGATGAATCGATGGTGGCAGCACGGAGGCCCAGTAATGGGAGGTAGCAAAATGTTCAGGGGCAGCTCTTGTTAGCGGCGACGTGATCCCTCCGGTTCCTGTGGGAGTCGGCGCGCAGGCTGGCGGTTCAGGGGAGGAATGTGCTCCCGGCTGGAAAAGGTTCTGGCTGCTGCCAGCTCTGCTCTGCTGAGAAATGAGCCCGGCCAGCCGCAGAGAACTCGCTCCTCCCGTCCAACGGGCCCCTGCGCCGGTGGAGGAGCCGAGTCTGAGGATGATGAAGAAGCTCGGTGGATGAATGAGTCGCCGTAGACTGAGAGGACCCACCGTGACGAGTGCGGTCATGGCGAGTTTAGGCAGGACGACTTAACAAATGCGGTAATCAGCCGCGGGCGTTTCCCCTTCATCCGAGGGTAAGGAGGTGGCACCCCTTCTTTCTTTGTCTTCTCCCGACGCGCTCGCCACTTTGCGTGACACATAAGTAGGAGACGGTCCGAGAGTCGTGCACAGCGACTCGGGAAGCCGAGGCCATAAACTCAGCGGCTTCTGACTGGCACTGGCTTTTGTCTGTGCCGCCGTTGCTGCAGCCAGAGAGAAGAAAATGCGTCGCGGTTTGGAGGCAATATATAATGTATCTGGCCTCGGTGGCTCCTCGGCAGCGAGCAGTGGAAAGAGGCCACACTTGCCTCCAAAACTGCTCGGAGATCTGAATGAACCATAATGTGAGCATCTTGTGCCCAGAGGAAATAAACTGCTGTGTGTGAATCATCAAGTAGAAATCGGCGGAAGTCTTCATTGATGGAGTTGGAGAAGTTGGAGTCACCCACTCGTGTGTTCTCTGATTATATCTCTCAACATCCACCAGGCCTGGAACTAGCGGATTTCCCTACACACCAAAACTCCTAAGTTTTCCAATTCGACAGGCTTGTCTAGCAAGCGTCTGGCAAAGAAAAAGCGTTTTTACACTTAAAGGTGCAGTGTGCAAGATATGGTGACATCTAGTGGTGAGGTTGCTTGTTGTCATGAAATCATCATGAAAATGTCAGTATGCCACAGTTTACCGACAGAAGTGACAAAAATGAACGGAATCTTACACACTGCACCTTTTACGAGCTCCTGAATGTCTGATGAAGCTGCTCATTACACTTGAGTCAACATTTTTTGGGGGGTTTGGGGGGGGGGGGCTGTGTTTTCTCACATTTGTGTTCATTCAATCAGAATATTAAAAGCTGTCATTCACAACTGGCCTTGCGAAGCTTTTAGGCTCGGCATCGTCTCTCCAGCCGCCTCCCTTTGAACTAATTGTGTGTAATTGTGTGTAATTGTGTGTAATTGTGTGTTAGTTGTGGCGCCGCTGAGGACACATCACAACCTGGTGCACTCGGCTTGTTATCACTTGTCATGTCCCATTTATCACACTTTTAATTACAACACTTCCCAACCCCCCCACCCCCCCCCCCCTCCCCTGGGGTCTTATTCAGTTGTCTACAAATGATCAGTGGCACCATCTCCCAATGGAGGGCGCTTGGGGCCTAATGCTCTCAGAAAGTCAGCTAAGATGAGGCATTTAGAGTTTTAAGAGCTCGCGCTGTCCCCGCTTTGACCCCAGCGGCCCCACACAGGTTCATCCCTCGCAGAGCGAAAGTCAAACGGACCCCTCACAAAACCATCCAGTCTAATCGAGACTAAAAATACACCCAATCTGTTGATCTGTCCTTAAACACAGTCTATCCCTCGGTTCTCCTCCTCCGCTGTGGCCAAGTGTCTCCCCGCTCGCCCTCTCCCTCCGTCCAAATCTGCCAACATGGCGTTCCGCTGTACTGCGTGGCCTGTATTCCTTTGTGGTTGAGGGTGTGGCGCTCTTGCTTAATCCCCCCCCAATCCGCAGCCGTAAGAACCGAAGCCGCGGTGGCGAAAGCTGCCCCGAAGCTGAAAGCTGGCACTCCGATTTTCTGTTTGCGAACACCACATGACCACACTCTCATGGGGGCGACGAGGGGGAACCGAGTAAATGAAAAGTTTCATTCCGCAGCAACCTATATTTTCTGCTCCGTCCACGCGGAGGAAAGAATAACCGTGCGTCCCCCTCTCCGCGGAGACGGTGGCGAGCGTCGCCAGTAGAAATACAACAACCGCTGTTTTCAGACAAAACTCTTTTTATTGGATGTGGCAGAGAGTGGAGAGGCGGTCAGAGAGCGGAGTGGTGACATTAACTGAATTGACAGGAATGTCCAAAGCACTACGTGAAGTCTCAACTCGAATCCATCCATCTGCGCCACAGTGTGATTTTTGTGCTCGCAATCCCCCCTCCAATATTTTCTCTTCTCTCTGCAGCCGTGCGATCAAGACCAACCCGGACCTGCTCCCAGAGACGCCCTGGATAAATATCTTCTACGATGACTTCTGGGGTACTTTGCTCACACACAGCGGCAGCCACAAGTCCTACCGGCCCCTCTGCACCTTCTCCTTCCGCCTCAACCACGCCGTGGGTGGGCTGGAGCCCTGGGGTTACCACCTGGTGAACGTGGCGCTCCACGGGGCCGTGAGCGGCCTGTTCACTCTGCTGGCTCGCCTGCTGCTGGGCCGAGGCCTGTGGAGCCTCCTGGCCGGCCTCCTCTTCGCCTCGCACCCCATCCACACGGAGGCGGTGGCGGGCGTCGTGGGCCGGGCCGACGAGGGGGCCGCCCTCTTCTTCTTGCTGTCCCTGCTGTGCTACATGCGCCACTGTTCGCTGCGGGGCCACGTGGGGCCCTGGCGTCCGGTGGCTTGGTTCCTGTGCAGCTTGGCCTGCGCCACCTGCAGCATGCTGTGGAAGGAGCTCGGCGTCACCGTCCTGGCCGTGTCGGCGCTTTACGACGTCTGCGTCTTCCACAGGCTCAAGCTGAGACAGATCTTCATGCTCCTGTACAAGGTAAACCAGTCTGCCCTTTGCCCCCTGGTACAGCCTTTTTGACTTGTCTCTGATTTCCTGCGTCTGCTCCACTAAAGGTAATTCTGTGTTTGGCAAGTAGCTCCGCCTCCAATTCGATCAAGCTGCGCCAAATCGTAGACATTGATAGATGTCCGTCATCTAGTCATTCATACAAAAAATGCAAAGAAAAATCACCAAAGCAAAATCAAAGAAAAGGATGAAATAGCATCCAACTTCATATTTGCTCTCTGCTTTTGAAGTATCCCGTCATTACATCCCCTCTTGCCCAGCAGCCCCTGTCAGAAGTATTTACTGTTTGCTGTCGAGGCAGCGTCACATCCATGATCCTTCGCCCATCACAAGGAATTCAGCGACGTGACAAACCCACAAGCCGACGCTCAGGTGGTGAGGAAGGAGAAGTGTCAGGGTGAAGCGAAGCCCAGAGAGAGAGAGAGAGAGAGAGAGCGAGAGAGAGAGAGAGAGACAAAGCCGG
>JAFBJT010020303.1:52464-64154 GCA_016785325.1 Chascanopsetta lugubris | reverse complement strand
TCTTGCACCGGTAGTTCTCCCGTATGTTTGCATGAGAAGGGTGAGGACGTGATGGGTAACTTGGCTGCAATATGCCACGTCACCACCAGATGCCACGAGATCCTTTACACTGATCTTTAAAGGTGCAGCGTGTAAGATTTTGGTCATTTTTGTCTCTTCTAAAAAATAACAAAAAATAAAAAAATACTAAACAATGACATACTGTCATTTTCATGAGCGGACTTGCTAAACATCGTTTGAGTTTTGGTGCCGACGGAAGTCTAGCTTCTCCTGCACGCTCAGAAGGGTGAGGGTGAGGTGGTGGATGCAACACGCAACCTCACCTCTAGGTGTCATCGAGCCTTACACACCGCACCTTTCCGAGTGGACGTTCCCGCCGAGTGTGTAAACTGATGTCATGTGTCACCTGACCCGACCGTACACGAAGCGGTCGGCGAGACGTTTCAATTTTTCATCATCACCACCGCCGCTCCCGCCCGGTTTGACCTTCACCACGAGGCAGCGGCCGCGACGTCCCCTCCACTCGGAGAAGAGTCGGACGCGCCCCGGAGCTTAGCGCCGCCCGCCGCCTGCCGCACGGCCGCACGGCCGCGCACTTCTGGGTGCCGCATGAGTTCCGCTTCTCTTTGTTCCGCTCATTTCACGACCATTGCCGGCACAATGCGTTAAAGCCGGCGCCGCTGATCGGGCTTTTGTTTTGCCTTTCTCCGAAGCGTGGCTGTCGTGAAATGGGATTTGCGGGCAGGGGGAGAGAGAGAGCGAGAGAGAGAGCGAGAGAGAGAGAGTGAGATAGAGAGAGCTGGTCGCGGCCAGGTCAGCCCGGTAGACGGGGCGGACGGGCGGACGCGGAAGCCGCCTCGTTCTCTGCGGAGATGGAGTTTAGATTAACTTTCCACTTAGTGAGCAATGTGTCATTTGCAATATGGCCGCCTCCCCTGCTCCAGAAATTGTCTTGACAGCTGCGCCTCTTCACATGAGCCTGTCCCAATCAGGGCGTTGGAGGAGGAGGGGGGGGGGGGGGGGGGTGGGTGGTGTTGCGCATTTGACTAGCCCATCAAACGATTCCTCGGGTCAGCACCGGTGCGGTTCTCCGCTCGGATCCCAGGCCCTGGCATTGATCGGCAGTGGCCACCTGCCAGGATAACCTTGACCCGTAAATCTGAGTTGCGGCGGCGCCGTAAACCTTGACCTCCGTCCATCGCTCTCCCTGCCTCGGACCCCTCCCCTCCCCTCCCCTCCCCTCCCCTCCCCTCTCCTCCCCTCCTTCCCCTGAGTGAGAGATCACAGAGGAGCAGGGAGAACATTAAGCTTCCTCTATGAGGACCGATCGATACCTGATCTGATTAGGCCCGTACACATATGTTTCACTACAAACCCTTAGAGCCAATGGATGAAGAGCTCCCCCGCTCCTGTTCCCATTCCTTTTGAATGCGTCGCCTCGTGTGCAGATCCGTGTGGCTTTTTGCTAAGGATGCAGAAACACTAAGCCGCCCTGGTCGCACTGGTGCAGCCAAGCTGTGGTCGCACTGGTGCAGGCTTGGGTTTCCCCGCATCAGCAGCTTGGAGGGGATGAAGGAGGAGGAGGAGGAGGAGGGGGAGGAGGGGGAGGAGGGGGGGAGATGAAGGGATGTGGAGGAGGCAGGGGAGGGGAAGCTTCTAACGGGGAGGTATCAGAAATGTGCGGCCATATTGATGGCAGTGTAAGCACATTTCTATTGAAATCAATAGAGGCGCTCTCAAGCTCGTTTTGGCTTCTAACAAGGACCTGGCTCACTAATGGAGCAGCTGGAGATAGCGCGCGCACACACACACACACACACACACACACACACACACACACACACACACACACACACACACACACACACACACACACACACACACACACATACACACACACACACACACACGGTTAAGTTTGAGGGGGAATAAAGAAGAGGAATGTGCCGGGCAGGTGTACGTGGATTTGTTTGTCTGTGGTGATATTAGTCAGTGTTAGAATAAGACAAAATAAAGGGGTAGTTCACACAAATGACACAGAAACAGTGGAATAGATGAGGATGGGCCGTGACCTGGCGAACAGTGATTCATATCATTGTTGTATTCTGGGTCAAGTTAAACCTTAAATATCTTCTCAGATTTTTACAGCGAGGAAAAAAAGACATGACGAAATGCGTAGCATTTTTTTTTTAACCTTTAAATGGCTTTTTTCATTTTCATCCCTCGACCTCAGATGACCCTGGAAAAACAAACTAAAAATCTAAATTCACCTGCTAATCAATGAGGTGATGGGGTGAGGGGCTGAGGGGCTGAGACAACTGTATAAGTGACGATGATTGGCTCAGTTCATGGGTGAGCCAATCAGAGGCGGAGGTTGGTGGGGCCCTCACGCACCAACACAAACACACACACCCACTCCTGCACACAAACAGCCAAAGATAGACGCACGTGGTGAGACAATGTAAAGGTAGCGTTTTTTACAGCAGGAAGTACAAACATGACTTTTCACTAATTAAAGGTACAGTGCGTGAGATTCACTTCCATTCGTTACACTCGTTCAACACATTTAGTATTCAGTTTGAACAGGAATAATGAAACATACAGTTGAATGGAACGTTCCATTTAAGGGGGTGTGTCCAAATCCTTGTACAGATTGGAGACTTATTGGAGAAAGCAATATTTACTTTCCCCAGCAACACGTTACTTTGATGATGCTGCGACTCACTCACTCTTCTATTCTTCTAAAAAATAAAAATAAAAAAATAGAAAAAATAAAATAAAACTTCAATCTCGTCGCACATGGTGTATAATGACAATAAAGGCATTCTATTCTTCTACTCTTCTATTCTAAATGCGCTACTTCTTGGAAGAAGTACTCTGATCACAGTCGCTCATATCTCTCCCTCATGTCCTCGAGTGGCTTCCCCGCGCCCAGAGCCACTGCAGGTTCATCGTAACCTACGTGCCTGCCCTTTAAAGCTCTCGCTCTCGTCACCTGCAGCCTTTTGAAGCCGTAACATGTAGCGCTGTGTTGTTTTCCTGTATCTGGCACTAACACAGGTCTCCGGTGGCATCTGTGTCTGTTCCACTCAACTACACTGTATATGAGCGGCTGCGCAGATGCACTGCACATTCAGCCCCGCGCACTTATGTGCTCGGAAAACACGCAGCGCTCATTTAGCCCGTGTGCACGTGTGTGTGTGTGTGTGTGTGTGTGTGTGTGTGTGTGTGTGTGTGTGTGTGTAAACAGCTGTTGGAAATGCCACGGAGAGCTGGCTCGCCTTGGGCCCTCTGCCACCGAAATGTCACACTACATGGGGGGAAAACGCCGCCATACCTCATCCTCCCGCACAGGCCCCACCCCCCACCCCCCACCCCCACCCCCACCACCACCATCACTACCACCACCACCATCATGCATCCCCCCCCCACCGCCCCACCACCACCGCCCCGCTCCCCCAAACCTCCACCTTCCACATGCACCCCCCTGAATGGCTCTATGATAATGCCACGCCGCCGCCACAGACACATTCATCACACCCGTTGTCATTAGAAACAAGCCCCCCCGCCCAACCACCGCCCCACCACCACCGCCCCGCTCCCCCAAACCTCCACCTTCCACATGCACCCCCCTGAATGGCTCTATGATAATGCCACGCCGCCGCCACAGACACATTCATCACACCCGTTGTCATTAGAAACAAGCCTCATTATACTCCGCGCCCGTGATTTATGATTAATATTCGCAAAGGGGGGGGAGGCGGGGGGGGGCCGGATCGTCAAGCCTCTCCAATCCATTGATTTCATTGAACAAGATAAACAGAGGCGGGGGGGGCGGGGTGTAGAGGTGTGTGTGTGTGTGTGTGTGTGTGTGTGCGTGTGTGTGTGTTGTTACTGCGGGGACGTTGCGGTCACGGCGTGGGAAATGAGATGGCGACTGAAGGAGTCAAGTAGAAAGACGGGCGCCGGGGTGTAATATTCAAGGTCCCCGCTCTCCCGTAAATTGTGTGTGGAACTTCTCTGGGCGGCTTCATTAGTAAGTGTCTTTTCAATATTTATGGAGGTGTTAATAAAACATCAATACGTGAGGCCTGTGCGCCGAGCCGCAGGCCTCTGCTGCTGCTGCTGCTGCTGCCGCTGCTGCTGCTGCTGCTGCTTCTGCTGCTGCAGTCCGAGCATGTTTGGGTGATGAAGGGATGGGCTCAGGTGAGTGCTCTGCAGAGGAGGTGGGGGGATGGGGGGGGTTAGTTTTGGGCGCCTGTGTGTGTGTATGTGTGTATGTGTATCATCGGCCGCGTCCGCGCCAGGCCGCCGACTCTACTGTAAGTGTGCGCCGCCATCGGAGTTCAGCCGCTCATGTTTTATTCATTCCAGGGGAAAGTGACAGTAAGAGGCGGCCTCGGGAGCTTGGGCGAACACTGTGGGTCAGCACATTCCTTTCTACCCCCACCACCCCCCCACTACCCACCCCCCCACCCCCACCACCTACTGCCTTCCCACGACTTACAGCACATGTGGGACTCCAACCGGGAATCAATTCACTTATAAAGCGCTTTTTCCAATTAATCACCGGTGTCAAAAAGCAGCCCCCACAGCTCGGGGCTGAAGCCTGAGGTTTTCCAGTTGTGAGCAATCAGCCCGGCCGAGGCCCAAAGATATTCCATTTGTAATTGTACGAAAACTGGAGGAAAAAGTGGTGCCTGGGAGCCCGAAGACTAGATTCTGTTTGCACTGGGCACTTTCCAAGTGTGAACGTGTGTGTGTGTGTGTGTGTGTGTGTGTGTGTGTGTGTGTGTGTGTGTGTGCGTGTGTGTGTGTGTGTGCGGTGTGGGATTTTCCTGAATTAGAGGTTCGTACCCACTCGGGTGGAGTCGACACAGAAAAACAGAAAAGAATGTAAAGTGCTCATTCTGGATTTTTGTTGTTGTTGTTGTTGTTGTTGTTGTTGTTGTTTCTTTTGTCCTTGAGCAACTAAAAACAAGGATTTTGTTTTATTTTTTATCTTTGATTTGAAATCACCTTCGTGATCACGTGGACATGAAATCCACCGTCAGCTGAAACACAATGGGATGGGAGGAGGACGGGGACACACCGTCTTCTGTCCGTCTTTGCTCGATTACCGTGACGCCGTGCAACTTCCTGTCCGTTGACCTTTTCTTACGTTTTGCCCCATTTTCTCAAACGTGCAGCCTGTGGGATTTTGTGACATCTAGTGGTGATCTCACAGATTGCAGCTCATTAGCCGTCTGTCCGTTGTTGACCTGCGAAAACACGGCGGTGCAACATGGCGGCAGTGAAAACAAACACAGACGTGGAAACTGAAATGGGGTCATTTTCATATTCCACGCCTTCCTGTGTCGATGGGAGTTGTCTCAGTTAACACACTTAAAGGTGCAGTGTGTACGATTTGGTGACATCTAGAGGAAGTCGACGCGTGTTGTATCCATCACCTCACCCCCACCCTTCATTCAAACTCTTAACGGGCTCGCTTAAGGATAACGGGGGGGTGGGGGGGGAATCAACCCTTTAGGTGATTATAGATTCATGAAAGTGTCAGTATGTAATTGTTTTGTAATATTCTCAGAAGTGACAAGAACGACCAAATTCTTACACGCTGCACCTTTAAGAAGAAGAAAAAACCGTTGGGCGCCTCTATAAATAAACAGGGCCTGTTTATTTGCTCTCATCGTTTCATATCTCGTATTAAATTCCCCTCATTTCCTCTCATGTGCCCCACATGTGTAATATGCCCCCTCCTCCCCCCCCCCACACACACACCCGTCATCTCCCCATCTTCCCATTTCACCTCACCTCTCTCTTCCTTCTCCCTCCCCCCGTCTTTGCTCTATTCCCCCCACTGCTCCCCACTTTCTCCTCCTCTTCTCTCTCTCTCTCTCTCTCTCTCTCTCTCTCTCTCTCTCTCTCCTTCCTCTCATCCAGAGTGAATCGCTCTCTTGATCCTGCGAGAGGCTCCGGTTCACCCTCCCTCGATGCCACCTCCCACCATCTCTCCTCCTCCTCCTCCTCCTCTTCTTCTCCTCCTTTGCTTGGCCTTGTATGGGACTTGGAGACATCCGTGCACATCTGGTGCATGGGAGGGTGGGAGGGCAGGAGGTTGGGGGGGTTGGGGGGGGGGGGGCGTTTCTGATGCTCTGTTGTGGGGGGGGGGGGGGGGGGGGGGGGGGGGGGGGGGGGGGGGGCGTTTCTGATGCTCTGTTGTTTTGTCCTTGGCTCAGCGCGGCAGCCGGATTCTGGCCCGGCTCTGCCGGAGTAGTAGGTTTGGATCGGAGATGCGGATCTGCCCACTGCTGCACCCACTCGGATGAGCCGGGGCTCCACGCAGCAGCAGCAGCAGCAGCAGCAGCAGCAGCAGCAGCAGCGACGCTTATTAAGCCGATAGAGTAATTATTATTAGCTGCAGCGCCGAGCCAAGTGCATCGCTGTCATCCGACGTGGCGTCGCCACGAGCAGGTGGAGCGTGGCGCCCGCTGCCTTATGTAACTTCACCCCAATTTAGATCCGACTTCAAATAAATGGAAATCAAGCCGCCGGTTGGCTCCTTTTCCCCGTGGCTATAAATAGCATTTTCAAATCTTATCGGGAAAAGTGTTGTAGAGGGGAGATGCTTTGAAACGCAGCCCGACGATTAGGATCCCATTGTTCCGCTCCACACCCCCTCCATTCTCCCGGCTGCTTACAGTAAGCCCCAGGATCTGTGTACACACACGTGTGTGTGTGTGTGTGTGTGTGTGTGTATGTGTGTGTGTGTGTGTGGGTGTATGTGTATGTGTGTGTGTATGTGCATTCATCAGCGACGCAGTGTGATTGAGATAGTGGCTAATGGTGAGTGAGCATGTGTGTGTATGTGTGTTTCTGTTGGGTGTGTCTTGATGATGGATGCCGTGCTTCTCTTGTGTGTGTGTGCGCGTGTTTGCGTGTGTGTGCGCGTGTGTGTGCTCCTCTCAGAATTAACAAGGTTGCTTAGATACAGGGCTTATATTAGATTAGGTTTATCTTCCGTTCTGATATTTTTACCCTGCTCTGTGAGGCCTGTTATTAATTTGGAGATGTTACTCTGCCGTGGAATGCGATGAAAACGCTGGCATTCACATGGCTATAGGAGCAAGTGGGGGTGGGGGTGGGGGTGGGGGTGGTGGGGGTGTTGATGTGTTACTAGAAAGCCCCCGAGTCAGATGTCTACCCCACCCCATTACAATCTGGAGGCGTATCCATACCTCCATTCATCATTAAGCCCATTTAATCCAGGGCCCGGGGCCCCGGCGTTTGCATTGAACGCGGAACGAGCCGGCGCAGTGGAACAGAGGACGGGAGGAGGTGTCGTGACGGCGGTTCGAGGCTCGTCTGGCGCGCGGAGACGCCGTCCCTCCCACCGGCAGGTGTCATCGCCGTCCAGCGTTTGACCGCCGTTGCGGGGCTGCAGGCCCACCGGCGGATAAGGAAACGGGAGGAGGCAGTGGAGGCGGCAGTTGGACGAACGCGGCGATGCTCCGCCCCGCCGATGCTCCGCCCCGCCGATGCTCCGTCCCGCCGATGCTCCGCCCCCCGGCGATGCTCCGCCCCCTCCTTCAAACGACGCTTTCGGTGTTTGACGGGCAGAAACGTTTAGGAGTCCGTTTCATGAACAGGCGCAAGGCTGAGGGGAAGTGTGTGTTTTGTTTTACTTATCCATTTACAGTCAAGTGCGGTGTGAGACGAGGGGGTGTCACACATGAGGCAGTGGCACTGTAACTGTGTGTGTGTGTGTGTGTGTGTGTGTGTGTGTGTGTGTGTGTGTGTATCTTTACAGTGGATGCGCACACAACATATTAGCTGTGCATATTAGCCGAATCTTTGAAGTTGGTGGGCGTGTGCGTGAGTGTGTGAGAGAGTCCATGGACGTGTGTGTGTGTGTGTGTGCGTGCGTGTGTGCATGTGTGTGTGCATGTATCTTTACACATGTGCATGTTCCCAGAACATCTGAATGACACGGTCAGTGTGTGTTGTGTGATGCTTTATGTGTGTGTGTGTAAACGTAGACACTTGCACGCATTGTACATTCGAGTATGTTTAAAGTGTGTGTGTGTGTGTGTGTCTGTGTGTGTGTGTGAGGACCAGCTATAAGGGAAAAGCCCATCAGCGTGGGATCCCAGGGAGATAATGAGTGCTGACTGCTTTATGTGCTGGAAATGATTGAGTGGGACAGAGTAGCGCTTCATGAATCCCCCCTCTGCTGGCAGCCGACAGACTGACAGCACGTCGCCCGCTAGCCTGCTAAGCTAACGCATCGCAGACCGGCGGCTCCGGCCTGGTAGCTAACCTCCGGACGCGATAGAGGAAGGAGACGGCTGAACGTCATTCTATCCTTTTTTATTTTATTTTATTTTATTTTATTTTATTTTTTTTTCCCCTCCCCTGTCTGCTCTCTGATCAGATCTCTGCTCCCCGGTCTCTTCATGTTTTCCCCTGTGTCCTGATCTCCCCCTGCTCTGCCTCGGCTCGCGGATTAACCCTTTAAGTGCACGTGTACACACACACACATATATATATATATATACATATATCTTGACACTTTTTAACTAAACCCTTTTTTCACAAGGTTTGTTTATAGGCTGAACACTCTTAACTTGTATTAGTTTTACTTCTCTTTTATTCTATTTAAAAAATATATTTTCTACATGTATGTGTGACGGTATGAGGGCAGAGAAAGTTTTTAACTGTACGCTTTTAACTGTGTTTGCGCTTTGAACTTCTTGAATCTGGAATTTAAATTTTGATCTTTCAAACCAGGAGAAACCTCTTGTTATTGAGCTGCGTTCTGTTTTGTAGCCCATAGGGGGCATCTTTATCTCTTGGTGGTTTTTAAACTCAGATTTTGTATTTTAGTTGATATGGATCCGTGTTGACTGATTAAAATGGATTTAAGAAGCAAACGTTTGTTTTCCCATAATCTCTTGCTTCTTTATGATGTCATCAAACTCTGCCCCTCCATACTGTTTTGATTGAGAGACCCCTAGTGGCTAAAATGTGATTGTAACCAGCAGCGATTAAATCTTTAGAATTTAGATGTAATTTCACTAGGAAGGAAAAACATAAAATCATAATTTGACATATCAGTGAATATAGATTGAATATGATTCTTTAAAAGTGCAGTGTGTAAGATTTGTTGACATCTAGTGGTGAAGCTGCATTTTGTCTCCATCACCTCACCCTCACCCTTCTGAACATGCAGGAGAACCTATGGTAGACTTCAGTTGTCATTAAAATTCAAAAGATGCTTAGTATGTCCACTCTGGGCTATTGTGAAAACATGGAGGTCCGCTCCTCATGTAAATATATATGAATGGGCTCATTTAAGGGTAATGGAGATAATAATAAATTTAGGTGATGAATGATGAATTCGTGAAAATGTCAGTATGCAATTTACGAAATAACATTTTAGATGTTATTATTATTTTTTTTAATGGCCTAAATCTCACACTGCACCTTTAAACATGGCATTTCATATGCTTTCCATTACACTGGTGAAGAGCCTGAAGAACTGCAGGTGGACATATGCATCTTGTTACATCGTATTAAACTGTGTTCAAATGACAGCTTTTAATATATAACTTGAAATTGTATGTTTCTATAGCGATTGAGTGGCACAGAGGGAGGATGAGGGAGCGAGGCAAAGATTAGCGAGAGAGATGTTGAAGGGGATAATGCTGTTGTACCCATTCCTTCACCCTGCCCCAAAATCGAATTGTCTTGTCCCCGTCCTTATCTCCCATGATCCTCAATGTTCACAGACAGCAGCAGCAGCAGCAGCAGCAGCAGCAGCAGCAGCAGCAGCAGCAGCAGCAGCAGCAGCAGCAGCTCTGCAGGGCTCAGTCATCTCATTCCAGATTCAATCGTAGCCTTTTCTCATTTTTGCTAATTTATGGAAATAACAAAGTAAGAAAAAGAGGATTTGAGTAATGACATCTTTAAACTTGTCAGGATAATGGCTCCATGAGCGAGGAAGGGGGAGGGGACAGGAGGGGGGAGGGAGCCAGCCTGTGGCACTGCTGTCTATCTCTGAAGGGGGGTCTCTCGACTGTACCACTCCCCCCTCCTCTTTGTAACCCCTCCCCCCTCCTTCTCTGCAGTTTCTTCTTCTTCTTCTTCTTCTCGTCTCTCATCAACATTCTCTCTCTTTCATGATTCTATTGCTGCTGTTTGAATAACAAGGCAGATGCTCAGCCGTTAGAAGCTTTTATCAAACACACCTCAACTGTCAATGATCAGTGTGAATAGAGGAGGAGGAGGAGGGAGAGGAAACATTAGATGTCATTTAGACATTATAGTATGAATTTAAATTTTGTACAAGAGGAAACACAGCCTGACAAATAGAGAAAGATGCTGACAAAAATACATATATATAGTTTACATATATTTTTTACTTTTTGCATCAATTACCTTAATTCTCACTATGTATGTATAAGATAAATTCTGTATACCTTTGTGATTTTAAACGTATTTCTTTCAAATACAAATCTAGAATTACACTTCTTTGCTCTCCCTGTTGTTGCCTCTGTGTCTCTGGTTTCCTTCAGTTAGATCACAGGAACCACATTGGGTCAAACCGGTGCTCTGTGTGCCCTCTCTCCGGGTCTGACCCTCCCCAGAACCCGTGGCGAGGGTGCGATCACACATACGGCGTGTTTTCATCATCCATGACGAGCTGAGATCGACATGAATCCTCACATTCAAAGGAGAGGCTCAGGTGATCTGTCAGATAGTGCAGGAATGTGGGGGCGGGATGCAAACAGATCTAATTTCAGTTAGTGTCACTAGGGATGTGATTTGGGATGTGATTTGGGATGATGGACGCCTCTCTGTATCGGCTCCATGTGAGGCAGCAGCAGCAGCAGATGGAAGCTCAGCACACATTTCATTTGTTACTCCGGGCTCTTCTGCAACTCGATGCCTCTCAGCCAATCGGTTGTCAATATTCATCTCATTATGCGACTGAGTGTGTGGAGGGAAGAGGGATCCCACCCTCACAGCTTTGTTTTAAACAGAATCCACTGAACTGGTGTCAGAAATATGTTGTTTTACTATCTGAATTAGAGATTATATTCTCTGCGGTTCATAGTTTGGCCACTAGACGCTCCATCCCCATCGATTCCCATGTTAAAATGTTCAACATTAGAGGTGAATGAAACACGTTTTAAAGTCTAGTACAAACTACAGTTTTGTCTCAGTCAGTCACATGTGTTACCGTGACAACTGTCCATGCGTTTCGTTTACATACGTCACAGACTTGAAAGTGTTGGGACGTCACCAAACCCGCTCCTCCCTGCAAATGACAGGGACACACCTCCAGACACCAGCTGAAGGAGATGAACGTAATGAATGAGAAGGTCACAGAGAGAGATGGAGGTTTGAATCACACAGGCTGAAGACAGGAAACTTTGAGATGATAGAATATAGAATGTGAGATCTGTCCCACACTCAGATCACAGGAGCGCACCATGACTCAGCAAAATAAAACAGATATGAACAGACATCAGAGTAAATGTTATGGGACGCGTGGACGATCACACGGAGAGTCACTGACATTATATATACAGCTGATCAGTGCATGAAGAACATGACTCTAATACTGGTACTGAGTTTACTGATCAAATACTACGATCTGTTCATCCGTCAGTGGCACCTCCCCCCAT
>JAFBJT010020303.1:16092-27359 GCA_016785325.1 Chascanopsetta lugubris | reverse complement strand
GGGATGACACACCACTCTTAGCTATTGTTTCTTTGTGTTACCAGGACTTGCGTTTCTCTTTCTATCCGCCACAACAGCAGCAAACCTGGATAAAAAGCCTTAAAGGGACCATTTGTCATGTGACGTAGTTCCATTTATCAGCAGTGGGTGGTGGTAGTGAGCAGGAATCCTACAAGTACAAACGTTTACTATTAAAACATATAATGTACATTTGTAAATAGCTGGCCTGAACCTTTTATTTTGGCTGTTAAACTAGCACAGGAAGTTAGGGTTGGGTTGACTCACTGATCATCGCTCTCTCTGGTGGAAGAAAGTGGTATTACAGGTTCTGTCTCTTTGAGTCTTTTTGTTGATGTCTTCATAGAGCAATACATCAATATCTTTTGGATAATGTCAAGATTACTAGTTTTAGATCTTACAATTATGTTTTTTGGCCAAATATTGTGTTGACTCACTACTCACTCTAGTGGTAGAAAATTAGTATAACGGGTCAGACACCTTCTGTGTAAAGCAATACATCGATGTCTTCATCATAATTTCAAGATGATTCATTTTAGATCTTCTGATTATTTTTTTTTGGACATGTCCTAATGTTGTGTTGGCTCACTACTCACTCTAGTGGTAGAAAAGTGGTATTACAGTGTGGCCAGAGCTGCATTTAATGAGTCAGCTGTTGATTTCTCCATCAGGCGATGAATCAATATCTTTTCGGATGATGTCTCCTCAAACCTTTTAATACGCTTTGGATATTTGAAGGTAGAAATGATGGTCGGACGACTCTGGTTTATCTTAAGATGCTTGATGAGGTGCAGGCTTTAGGACCCAGCACCTGTCTGGGCCTAAACCTCCCTCCCTCCCCTCCCCTCCCTCCCTCCCTCCCTCCCCTCCCTCCTGCAGAAGCCAGAGTCAGACAGTCGCTGCAGCGCAGTGTTACGACTCAGATGATGCACTGGCAGCAGACCGGGCCGTTTCCTGCTCCTTTCCTCCGGTTCATTCATTGAGGGGAGGAGGATTTTTGCGCCGCCTGCCAAAACACAAACTTCCCCACCGAGACGCGAGCTGCCGTCGGATTCCTGCCCTGAGAGCACCGAGGAGGGGGGGAGGGGGCAGTTGTTGGAGCAGGGATGGTGTGATTCTCTGAGGAGGTAAAGGGAGAGGAACAAGCTCCTGTAGCATCACTGTACCCCCTTCCCCTCCAAGCCACCCCTCGACCCCCCCCCCCGCCCCACCCCCCCCCCCGCCCCACCCACCCACCCACCCCCCTCGGTCTGCCTCTCCACCATCGCCCCGGACAGGGTGGGTTTGTTTTGGAGGACTCGGCCACCAGGGAACATGTCACAGACCAGGAGGAGCACATACTCCCGGGTGAGTGTGGCTCAAGGTGCTTGATAACGCCCCGGTCAGGTCAGCTGACCGGGTCAGAACGTGGTGTGGAAGTTGCTCCCGATCCCCGCTCCATTGTTTCTGTCGCGTCTGTTCGATTGGTTTCACTCCGCCGTTGAATAGAAGGGTTTCTAATCCGATTCAGCGCCGGCGTTTCTCTGCCCGGGTTGCCGTCTCTTTGTTCGCCTCGCATTGCCCCTCCGGGTTCAACGCCGGCGCCGTGACGTCGGGGGTTCAGTTCAGAACTCGGGGATGACTCGACTTGTGAGGCCCTGTAAGGATACGATGACGGGGGGCGGGGGGGGGGGAGGAGACGATGACGGGGGGGGGGGGGGGGGGGGGGTTCATGGTGTGACGGCTTCATGGAGCTTTTTGTGACCTGGACACGAGTGGACTGAGACTTCCTGTTGGTCATTTGTCTCTGAGTCAGGCAGCTTCTCGCTCTCTGGGAGGGATGACATCAGTGTTTGCTTCTCTCAGAAACCCCCTCAGTTATCTGAAGCGCTCCTACTACCATGTGGGTTTGCCTGAAGAGCAGAGCGTCATCAGCGTACGACAACATTTCCCAAGACTTTTTGAAAGTAAGACCACCGACGAGTTCATCTGCAGAGGGTCCCAGTTGCGGCACGTGAAGCAGTATTCCTGTTTTTTTTTTTTATTGTTTTTTTTATGATAATTTTCAATCCTATTTAATTGTACTTGTCGTCAGCGTGAGCTAGCGTGAGTTGTAAAAGAAGAGTGGCAATAAATAATTCAGCGCGCCACTCGGCTCGTCTTCGGCGCGCGGCGAGGAGGAAGAGGAAGCTCCAGAAAGCAAGATTCTTCAAATCATATCTAAAACACACCAGTATATAGGATTCAGTGACCTCCAGTGGAGGAGTTGCACTCCGATGCTAACTCCGCCCACCTCGCTAGCCTCCACACGTTGGAGCTGTTCCTGACGCAAACACAAAGGGCTCATCCTACCAATCATGAAAACAACAACAAAACATCCGTCAAATGAATCGTTATTCTATTCCTGCCGGTTAGAAATGGAAACGATTCCACCTCAGTTTTACACGCTGCACCTTTAAAGCCCTAACCAATCATAACGCAGGTGTGTGCTGCCTCCCTGTAAACCAACGAAACCCACGTCAGGAGAATTTCAGGCAATTTCATGCTTTTAGCAGGACAGCGAGGCTCCGGTACAGGGTTTGATTGTGATGTGCAGAGACTCAGTGATTCACACAAGCGATTTAAAAATGTCTTCTCCAGCGGTGGTTATGAATAATAAGCTAGGTTAATTAGCCTTCAGGTCATTATGGGAATTGGGGCTTTTGTTATCCGCTGCAACACGAGTGGAAGTCTCAGCGCTTCGTCTATGAATATAGAATTTTCTTACTATTTCTTTATTCGCTGAAATGGAAAAGAAGCCATTATGAGGATGATTTCATGATTTTCAACCTCTAAAGTTGTATGAAAGCAATGCTCATAAGTCCTTTGATGTTCCATCAAAGGCGTATTCCATTGATATTTTACTACAAAGACAACCAAATGGCTTTTTTTCCGTTATGTGCAGGAATACCTTTGTTTATTCTAAGACTGTTTTTCATTGTTTGTATGTTTGGCCTCTTTAAAGAGTAAATCGTTCCGCGTCCCTCTTAAGAACTGACATCATCTTTGAGCTTAGGTTTGAATATTCGTCACAATCCTCAGGGTTTTAACGCCATTAAGATTCTTGCGTAGGTTTCCCAGGGAAAGTTGAAAACAACAAAGTCTTTATGGGGTCACATCCCATAATATATACGCAGTCTTAATGCCTTCACTCATGGTGGTGTGGATGATTAGCTGTTAGCATGTGGTTGAACCTGTTCCCTTTTTCCATTGTTTATAATCTCCACTCTAGTTGGCTGAGAATGTCGTTTACTCATAATTCACATTTCACCTGTCAGCTACAGTCTTTAATGTTTCACTCTGAGATCCCACCTTCATGCATTCAGGGGAGGTTATCCTTTGATCCTTTGATGTTCCTTGCATCTATTTTAGTCAGGTAGGAAAGAGGAATATATTTGGACCGACCCTGTTCCTGGTTGCAGTGACTGAACCACTTCCTCCTCTTATTCTTATTGTGTCTGGGGATAATTATATTAGTATCACTGTTTCTCCATGTGGTGGAATTTAACGATAAGATCAAAGGATGTTGGTGAACTGAAGATATAATGGTGTTAATGTTGATGGATAACGCTTGTGCATCTGGACGCCGTGGTGACAGAGATCAGCAGTTTGAACCAATCAGCTTCAAAACGATCGGTTTTCTTTGATCAAACCATTCGCAGATGATTTGCTATTTAACACAAATGAATGCCCAGACCTAATCTGAAAGATTGATATTATCTAATTATCTGGCTTAAAGAATCAAGCCAAGGAATTTTCTATAAAAAGATATTTGTATTGATCACTGCTGTCACAGGGGCATTCTAATACCGGTATATATCTTATGTCAACAACAGGAAGTAGTATGTCATATTAGGACAGATCTCTGCAGTGTCAACAAAACACATGTAAATAAGCCTAAACACAGGTTCCAGTGATTCTGTGATTGGATGTTCAGCCTCCGTGTGTTGTTCAACCTCCATGTTTAACAGCAGCTCACAGTCGGAGTCGGACTGAAATCTCTGCTCCTCCGTCTCCATCCTCTTCTTGCTGAGTCACCACCAGCTCCAGGACATCACACTGGAAATTGGGTTACGGCGGATTATTATTTGATCTCAGCTCCGTCGCCTCTGCCCCGGTGTTTGTTCCGCACACATCAGAATCTCATTATTTGGTCTCGGGTGGATTCGGTCTCTTTTGGAAAACGGTGGAAGTGACGTGTGGAGGGAGCAGAATCAGGACGAGGCCCGGCCGCACACCCCGGTCACTGTGTACTTTACTGGCGTGGTAGGAGAAAGGCATCTTTTATTAGAAATGTACACGGAACACCTTCAGTATCATGTGATGACCTGCGCCTTCGTATCACGTTACAGTCTCACTTCCTGTTCCGTCCTCTGTGACAGATCCCGCCGAGAAATGGCTCTTTGCTTCTAATGTTGTGCTTTGAGTGTAAAGCTGACAATGACCTCTTTAACATGTGTGTTTTTCAAGAGAAGAGTTCGGAGTCAGACATGAAAAAACAGTTTTATGTAAAGGTAAACACACAAACATGTATGTTTTGCACACAAACAATTCTATGAAATAGGAAAAAAAATACTATAAGATACAAAAAAAGACTGATTGAACTGATCAATACATTAAAATATATCTTCTCAATGGAACCAACATCAACCAAAATCATCCCATGGGCCGGATCGGCCCCTCTGGTGGGCCAGTTCTGGCCCGCGGGCCGTATGTTTGATCCCCCCTGTGACCTAGAATCTCTACTTTCAGTATCATTTTGTTCAAGTAAACATGCTTTTTAGTGTCATCACGTGATTGACGGCCATGTTTGATCAATGCACCAATTGAAGTTCATTGGTAATAATAACACTATCGCTGTAATATTAATAAGTTAAAGTTGCAGAGTTGAGTATTGAGCTGTGTTTCCCGTCTGCACCCCCCCCCCCCCCCCCCCCCCCCCCCCCCCCAGACCACGAGCAGCGGCAGCAGCAGGATGAGCTCGGACGGCGGCGGCCGCCCGGCCAAGGTGGGCTCCCTGGTGGAGGTGATCGGCAAGGGCCAGCGCGGCACGGTGGCCTACATCGGCAACACGCTCTTCGCCTCGGGCAAATGGGTGGGGGTGATCCTGGACGAGGCCAAGGGCAAGAACGACGGCACGGTGCAGGGCAAGCGCTACTTCACCTGCGAGGAGAACCACGGCATCTTCGTCCGACAGTCGCAGGTAAAGAGCCTGATCCAGAGGCTCCGCATCTCCGCGGCGGTTATGTTTGGCGCAGTGGGCCGTGTGGGGGTTGATGTTTTTCCTGCGCTGTCTGCGCCGCATCACTCCTCTTCGCTGCTTCAGGCTTCACTTTGCGGTGTTTCGATCTGATAAAGTAGCTCTCCCTCCCAAAGCACTGCGCCCTGAAGCTTCCCTTGCGTTACTCAGAGCCTGCAGGAGGCCGCTTCCAATGGGATTCTCAGTTTGATCTGATTTTCTGTTTGAGTGGCTCCAAACGGAGCTGTAGCGTCACGATTAGATCCATTCTGTGTTTGTTTGACCCCCACGCTCCCTGCGGTGGCTCGTGCCGGTTACCATGGAGATTCTGTGGCACGATACAAGTCATTTGACAAATTGACAGTCAACAATTTGAGGGAAGTGTCATGAAAAGAGACTGTTTTTCGTTTTGGGTCTGTTCTGTCTCAGATCCAGCTGGTGGATGACGGAGCAGACACCACCTCCCCAGAGACACCGGAGCCCGGCGCTGGCAAAGTTCCCAAACGAGGTACTGAGGACACACACACACACACACACACACACACACATATCTGTGTGTAGATGCTTTTATGGTTTTATGCTCAGTATTCTGCAGGTGTTCAAACAGTCAGACACCTCGACCGTCAATGACCTTTTATAAATAACTTTCCTCAGGGACTCGAGACATAAACATGTATTTGAACCCGGCTGTTTTCAGGGGGCGTGTCCAACGAGCTCTATGTATTATTCAAACATGGGGTGAGGTGATGTCATCGCGATGTCCAGGAAGTAGGGTTTTTTTATTTCAAATGTTTCAGGAGCTTCCTGCCTTTATTGAAACATTGAATACTTGACAAATCATCAGGAGCTAAAAAGGACCTGACACGTCGTATTATCTCTGTGCATGCTCGTCCTGTATAAGATTCAGTTGATGCTCTCTGCCATCTAGTGGTGAGAATGCATAGCGCAGCGGAACGTCCCCCTTTCCCTATGGAAGCATCTATGGTGGCCTTTAAACTCAAAACATGTGTAGTTTATTCTAGGTAACTGTAAAGAAACATGGCGGCCCCCATGTTTCCAAATGTAAATATGAAGCAACAATGATTCATATAATCAAGTGATGTACACATAAAGTTGTGCAATTTCATTTCTGCTATTAGACATGAAATGAATGGCCAAAATCCTACACACTACACCTTTAACTCTGTGCTGCAGCACCTTTAACTTGACTCATATTCAACCCACCACGTATCACCTGTCATAATATGCAAATCAAGCCTTTTGAGTTGAATAAGAAGCAGTAACTTTCCCCCCCGTGTCGTCAGCAGGGACACGGGTTCGTTAGTGCTTGTTCAGCACTTTCCCTCGTTCCAGCTGCAGAGCAGGATCAGTATCGGCCAGCTGGTCGACTCGTCGTTGTGTCGCACCCGGATCCTCTGTGGGACTTTGCACCATTTTGTAAACGCATCGTAAAACATGCGATTGTGATATGCTAATTCCTCCCTTTATCTCCTCAGACATCCTGGACACGCCCAGGTCCACCAGACTGGTGAGTCAGATCAACTGCACCGCAGCACATGACGTTCCTCCACAGGGCGGGGAAACCCGGAGCCAAGATGGCTGCCGACGCCTCCACCTGCACGCACACATCAGACTGTTTGAACCTCAGTGTGAGGATACACTGACGTGGCTCTGTAAAGCTGTGCGCTCGCGCGCGCGCACACACACACACACATTCATCTACAGTCAAGATAACAATGTCGTTGTGCGTGTTCTCACCTGTCACTGCCGCACCTGCACAGCGGTTAACGTCTCGTTCACCTCAACTGGCTTATGTGAACTTTAGCTTCACATCGCAAATTCACACACACACAGAAAGAACTGCAATCAAACTATCAAGATAATAAGATCATATTAGTTCCAGATGGAGAAGTTCAGCAGAATTCAACAAAATTAGATAACTTTTTCAGAACAAGAGCCAGGTTTATTTACGGCTCTTACATTTCTTTTGGAAAATAGTGTTTGCTACTCTTATATTCACAGGTAAATAGTTTAATGGCATAAAAATCAAAGATAGTCTCACTAAAACTCACAAATAAATAAATACATGTAGTGGACATTAGTTGTCATTTTTCTAAGATAGTATATTTCATTGAGTCCCAAGAGACAATGTTGAATCAAGTATTCAGAACAAAGAAAAATCTGAATGTCAATGAACATAAAGTAGACTGACTGCAGATCTTATATCTGTTGGTTGTTGTTTCTCATCAGACCAGCAGAGGGCAGTGTTTACTTACTATTACTATACATGCACATCCAGCTGTGTGTTGTGTCCTAGCAACTGATTATGAAAAGCTTCAAAACATCACTGTTCTCCAGAAGAGGAGCTTTTCGTTCCAGGTCACTAAAAAGATAAACATTAGAAATCGATCAGCACAACGTGTGAGTGACATGTGTCAGTGTAAACACTGCAGACTCTATATTTGAGTGGGACTCATCAGAGGAGCGCAGCGGCCCACCACGCCCCCTCAGCGTGACAGGCTTGACCTTTAACCCTCACCCTCCCTCCCTCCTTCCTTTCCTTCCTTCCTTTCCTTCTGTCCTCCCCTCTAATCACGCAGCGAGGACTGAAGCCCAAAAAGGTGCTGCATGTTTCTCTAACCTCGGTACAGTGGTCATGTCATGATGATGCTGTCGTACCTGTGGCAACCGTGGCGCCGAATGGCCTCTGCTGCATGGCAACAAGGCCCCACCCGCCTCATTTACCCATAATTCCTGGCAGCTCATCCATGGTCTTGTCTCAAACCGGCTCTGTGTTGGTGTGAGGGGAATGGCGGGAGATTGATGATGCTTGTGTCGTCCGTTAGCGCCTCACCGCCGCTCTTTGCGCTGATTCCGCTCTGTGGCTCTCGGTGTGTTTGTTTTCCGTCGCCTCAGTGTCTGTTTACTCTTTGTGCCTTTCAAAGCATGTTGACGTCTCCGCTAACGACACGATGAAAACGGCTTTGTCAGCAAATTGCTCCTGTCAGGCTGGCAGATGTGGAAGGAGGCTCGTGTGACTGGTTTTGGGGGCAACACATTTGATCTGTACTGGAACTGGTGGACGGTCTCAGGTGTGCAGAAAACAGTGTCGGCGCTGGGTGCAGTGGGCAGTAGCGGGCTGTAGGGGGCAGCAGTGGGGGTGTAGGGGCTTATCGTGTGTTGCAGTGAACTTCCATCAAACTGAGCACAGCTCCACTTCCTGTTTTCACTCCGCTCTGACACGCTCCCGTTGGTTTTCTGACGTTATTTCAATGCTAGCTGATACCTAGCATCGAAATAGCACCAGTGAATCGGCATATACGTCTGTTGGACCGACCGGGGCTGCAGTACCTCTGTTTGGCCACCGTCTTTTTGCCGTCGAAGCTCAGTGCACCTCCTGTATCCAGGTCGTGTAATATATCCACGATCACAGTCTAAGTTAAAATAAAGATCCGTCCAAGTGTTTTCTGTCTTAAAGACGAACCCTGGAACGCAGAACACTAGGTACTGAAACCAGAACCAGCGCTCGCACACAGATATTGCCCGTATGACCCACTTCAGGGCAGGAATCCAGGGCAAAGGCAATTTAAAAATAACACCTTTAATCGATCATGGCTCCATCTCGCACCTCATGGCTCTAATGTTTTCACGTGAAGTTCCCAAGAATTTCTTTAGGATTTGAAATTCACGTCCGTGTCCAGACCCACGCTCCCGTGGTTCTGCGATGACTCACAGAGCAAACACACCTTCCTCTGCCGCACCGAGGGAAATGTCAGACGGTGATGGAGGTGAAAGCGGCTCCTCCCGCCTGCGGAGAACCGACCTGCAGGTTATCGATTCCCTGTCGGCTCGGCTCTTCTTTATCGCGCTCCGCCGCAATCTGACTTTTCACATCCTGCTCCCACTTCACCTCAGACTCCGGATGTAAATAAGTAGCCAGCGCACGACGGCGCCAAACCCTTGGTCCTAATCAAGTGTATAGATAAGTTTATAAAAACAGGTACAGGAAGTCCAAGAGCCTGAATGTGCTGAGTGTGTGGGCTTTTGCTGAGTCGCTGCTCTGCGTGCAGTTCTTCAAACCCTTGTTGTTCAGTGTGAGGCAGCAGAGCAGTGACCTGTGTGTGTGTGTGTGTGTGTGTGTGTGTGCTGGGAAAGCAGATATTTGATCCAGCCGTCCCGTCCCCCTCCTCCTCTCCACTCGGTGCTGGAGGAGGAAAGTGGGGATCACAGTCAGGCAGTGTTTAATATTTCATCAGGACAGATTTCCCTCAGCTGCTGTGTCATGGATACACACTCCGTCCTTCTCTCTGGCGCCGCAGCGTCGACACAAAAGGCCCGCGGGCCAAAACCGGCCCGTCAGAGGGTCACAACCGGACCGAGACAGGACTGTTTAAAGAGTCGAAATGAAAGGCCCTTAAATGTGAATATTTCCGGAAGGTTTTTGCACGAGCATGTTGGATTTGTTGTGGTTTAGAGGTTGTTATGCCGTGATTTGACTGGCCCCGCCCACTTGAGACCGAATTGGGCGGCGTGTGGGCCCCTGAACTCACATGAGTTTGACTCCAAAACCACAGACTGTATATAAACATGGACGTAGTGTCCTAACTCCTCCCACTTCCTGGTTCCCAAGAGGCGGAGCACAGGTAGAGCAGGGGTGGGCCCACGGCGCCGTCGCAGCGTCCACAGAACGAGCCAGAGGTCGCTCAAGAGGCCACGCCCCTTTATCGTGCACAATCTTAAACCTGGATAGAATAGAAATCAGACAGTTAGAAATAAATGTATAGATTGAAGTTGACCCTTTTTAACACGGGAGTCTCTGAGGAGTGACTCACTTTTGGAGCCAGCCCCTAGTGGCCACCCTGTGAACTGGGTGGTCACTCTGTATTCCCCAGCCGCGTTGTCCTTCCTCTCCTGCTCCTCACGTCTACGCTCTGCAAGTATTTTGGGGAGTTAGCGCTGGCAGCTAATCGTAGCATCCTCACTGAATTAATCCTCTTACCTCCCTGCTTCCTCCTGCCGAGCTGTGGCTGCAGCACAGAGGGAGATTAGAGGAGCCGAGCACGATGTCATGAGGATGGCTACGTTTTTAGGAACCGACCAACTCCGGTTAAACCACTTCACCTCAGCAGAGACCCCCGGTCACAGTGTGGCCTGATCAGTGTTGGCCCGTAATGAGTCACTCACAGACCTTCAGACAGTCGCAGATCTGTGGATTAAATGGTGTTGTACAGTTTAAGTGAATGTCAGCGAGGCTGAATAGCGAATAGTGTTTGAGTGCGTCCTTTATAGTATCTGTGATTGTATTATTGTGAGTAATAAAAGTAATTATTAAGTAAATAACAGTCCTGTTCGCAGGCATGATAACAATGGTTGATCAAATGGGACCCGCGCAGTAGCTCCACCTCGTCCGGTATACACATGTAAAATTGACATCATTTCACTATATTCAACCGGACCAGTCAAGATGAGTCTTTTATACTACAGAGTATCATCACAAAATATATTTGTATGTAGTGGTAGAAAATATAAGTACATTTTTAACATTTTAGTTTTTTTAGGAACAAAAAAAAATCCCCAAACATCTGCAGTTCAAAGCCAATCAGGTCCCTCCCTCTTTGTTTTAGGCACCGGCATCGTTGGAACCAATCCCTACAGGGGGCAATTTGTGAGTGTTGCTAGGCAACGGGGGAAGGCTCGCATCACTCATTGCTGTTCATCCCCCCCCTCGCACCTCTGTTTACAGCCCCACCCTCTTCTGTCTCACATCATCACACACACACACACGGTGCCAGCGACCCCTCCCTGTGTGTGTGTGTGTATGTGTCTGTGGAGGATGAGCGGGGGGAGGAAAGAGAGGGAGGAGCGGGGGGGGGAAAGGGGGGGGGGGGGGGGTGAGGAGGAGGAGGGGGAGGGGGCAGAGTGATGTAATGCAGGAGCAGGGGACTGGCTGGGCTGACGATTCCACAATAAGCAGAGTGGGAGGGGCCTGGAG